>JABUQX010060961.1:15000-32500 GCA_015478945.1 Trachelipus rathkii | reverse complement strand
TTAAACAGCCGACAATCATCTAGCCTTTCCATATGTCCAAACCATCTCAATGTACTCTCTTTTATTCTCTCGTTTACTCCTTTCTTAACACCACACAACTCCCTAATGCGTTCATTCCTCATTTAATCAATTTATCTCACATCTAACACGACCATAAGATCGTCCATTTTAACACATTGTACCTTAGACTTATACTTCTTATTCCAGACCATAGTTTCACTACTATAAATTAACGCAGGTAACAACATAACCTCATGCAAAACCCTAGAGCACTCAATACTTGGTTCCTTTACATATACCAAGGATTTAATGCACCAATCACCTTCCTACCATTCACAAATTTCCAACTAAACTCTGCATCATCCGTTCCCTTTTCATCAAAAAAATATATCCAAAATATTTAAATTCAGAAACTTGTTCCAGTTGCTCACCATCTAAAATAACTTCACACAGTGGACTGTCCTCACTCACTACCATAACCTCTCTTATCTATATTTACTTTCAAACCCCTCCTTTTACACACCCTGCCAAACCCCTCTACCAATCCTCTCAAACCCTCTTCAGATTCGCCACACAAAACCAAATCATCCGCATATATAACAGGTAGGGCACCCTCCACTCTCTTCCATTCTCCATCATTTTAACACCTTTCCCTGCCACCCCCACCTCTAATTCTTTCATAAACCCATTCATATACAAATTGAATAACCAAGGAGACCTAACACATCCCTGCCTCACTCAGCTTTTATTAAACCAATATATATATATATATATATATATATATATATATATATATATATTATAGTAATAATAATATATATATATAAATATATATATATATTTATTATATATATAAGTATATATATATATATATATATATATATATATATATATACCGTTATATATATATATATATATATATATATAGTATATATATATATATATATATATTATATATATTGTATAGTATATATATTATATATATATATATATATATATATATATATATATATATATATTATTACATGTATATATATATATATATATAATATATAATATATATTATATTATTATATATATATATATATATATATATATATTATAATATATATATATATATATATAATATAAAATATTATATATATAATATATATTACTTAATATTATATAATGTATATATTTAATATATTTATATATATATATATATATATATATATATATATATTAAACTGAAAATGCAAATCTCATTCTCTCATCATAATATTTATTTATCTTCAAAAAATCTAAACAATATAAATTACATATGATGTTACATTAAAATTAACAAAGAGAAATTGAAGTATTATCCAAATGGTTCGTATACAAACTTACTACAAATGCGAGGGAATCAGCCCCCCCTCCCCAAGCAATACTTTTTTTATTCAATTGCGAATCTCTATCCGTTAAGATTATTATTATTATTATTATTATTATTATTATTATTATTTTATTATTATTATTATTATTATTATTATTATTATTATTATCTATATTATTTATTATTATTATTATTCATTATTATTATTATTATTATTATTATTATTAAAATATTACAATTTATTTTACTACGTCATAAGGTTAATTCCTTTTTTTTATTCTAAAATGTCAAATAATAATAATAACAATAAAAATAATAATAATAATAATAATAATAATAATAATAATAATAATAATAATAATAATAATAATAATAATAATAATAATAATAATAATAATTATTCCTATGAAAAATTTTTATTACTTCTTCAACCAGGAATTTTGGCAATGATTTTTATTTATTATTATTATTATTATTATTATTATTATTATTATTATTATTATTATTATTATTATTATTATTATTATTATTATTATTATTATTATTATTATTATTATTATTATTATTATCCTTTTTAATCATGTTTCCAATTAATAAAAAGTATTCAATATATATTATATATATATATATATATATATATATGATATAGTATATATATAATATATATAATATATATATATATATATATATATAATATATAAATATATATATTATATATATATATATATATATATATATATATATTATATATAAATATATATATATCAGGGTTCACACTAAAATTTTGTATTTGATTTCCCTGTCTTTCTCTCTCTCTTCCCTGGACCAAATCTGTGCAATATTTGTCTCCAAAGTACTCAGACCCTACACTGACCAGCGTGATATTCGTATTTTTGGTGTATAAAATAATCTATTAATTTATTATTGCAGCCTATTTACTCAGTTCATACATTAAATTATTTTGAAAATTTACTTTAGAAATTGTTCATCATCATGGATGAATTTTAAAAAATATTTTTTTTTTAGTAATAAGCCTATACCTTACCCATAGCCGTCCAAAGCACTCCTTTTTTCATTTTTTCAAAAGAAAACAGTTTTATTTATACAAAAAGAAAATAAATTAAAAGCTTACATTAATAGCCTAGGTGAATAGCGTCCACTGTAATCACAAAAGTTCTAAATGGGGAGATTTAGATTAACTTTTTCTTCTCAAGCATTTGAATTTTTGATTTTATAGCGGCTTCTTCTGTTAAAGCCTTCAGTCTTTAACATTCTTTCTCTGCTCTTCAAGTTTATTGATCGGTATGGAAATATTCTTTTTTCTTCAACCTTTTTATTTCTCTTCTTTTTCTTCTGTTTTGAACTCTTTGAATGTTCTTCATTATCTCCTATTGAGACAGCTCTTACAATTTGAACATTTTTTGAGTGATAGGGAAACTTTATGAATACTTTCATGAGAATCTTATAGAATTGTGCACCTGTTCTTTGAGAAATCAGACTATGTTCTTTCAAATTCTCCACTAAAATTGCTTATTTATAGAAACCCTCCTTCCACTGCGCATTTCAATGCGAAATATCATTCCTAATTTAAGAAACTTTGGCACATTCCTCATACTTTTATTTCTCGTGCTATAAAGAAGAAAAAAACTCATCAAGTCTCTTAGAAGGACAATCACCATCCAAAAATATTTTGAATTTTAATTCAAGGGTAGAATGAGCTTCACTGCAAAGTAGAGTATAGTGCTTTTTCTTTCTCAGCAACAGAATCTGTGATTCAGTTATTGGTGTACAATGCCTCTAGCAATAAATAAAATCTTTGTTTCCCTTGTTCTGGCTGATGAAAAACTATACTAGTATCCAATGATGAGAGCCATTGGACAGGCTTGTACTTCAGAGGACATCTTTCTAATATCTTTTCTGTCATTTTGATTTGCACAGTCTGGCATTCAAGTTTGTCATGTAAATCTAATGCAAAAGCTTAGTTGTTGGTTGTAGCAGGCATTTTACTGGACTTAAGAAATCTTTCCATAATATTAAGTACGAGACATTGTAAATCTGTGAACAGAAATGAACCAAGGTTTAGTTTGCAACGTCCAACCCCTGGTCGTTAAAGTTAAGTTTTTTTTTGCTTGAAGTCATTTTATAAATAAATAATAAATACCTTCAACTGCTCAAAAATCCAAAATAACTTCATCAAACCTCAAAAGAAAAAAAAACACCTCAAAAAGTATAAATCCCTAAAAAGAAAAAGATATGAACAGATTAAGTCATACAGTCTAAAAAACATCCATATACCAATCACCTTCAATCGGAAGGATGAACTTGGAACAACTTCTACGAACAGAATAGGAAGAATAGTAGGTAATAGTGAACTAAAAATAGAAAGAAACAGGATAGAAGTAGATTTATGGAATGTCATTCCTCGCCCATCCTTTTCATTCACTTATCAAATACATCTCTCATTCCACAATTATACATTAAATAAAAAAATATATATAAAAAATATGTAACCTGGTCCATGGATCATTCTTCATATGTTTTAAAATTTTAAAATTTCCCTGACTTTTCATGACTTTTTTGGAATTTCCCTGACTTTCAGCATATTTTAAAACGTTTCCCTGACTTTCCCTGACCAATTTTTTTTTTCCTGACTTTCCCTGACTTTCCCTGACTTTCCAGAAAGTGTGAACCCTGTATATATATACATTATACCGGGTTATATATATATAACTATATATATATATATATATATATATTATATATATATTATATATATAATATATATATATATATTTATATATATATATAATATATATAATATAATATATATATATATATATATATTATATAATATATATATAGTACTATATTATATATATATAATATAGTTATATAATATATATATTATATATATATATATATATATATATATATATTACTCGGTATATATATATATAATATATATATATAATAATATATATATATATATATATATAATATATATATATATATTATATATATATATATATATATTATATATACTATATATAAATATATATAATATTATATATTATATATATAACTCAGCACATTAAACAAGCATGGTTGCAGTGAGATGTCGGTAGCAGCTTTGCAACCGCAGAAGGAAGAGAATAAATTGGCAGTTTCCCTACCCTAGGACAATAAGAAAATCTTCATACTGCTTCGCACAATAATCAATACTTTCTATCGACCAAATTAACAAACTTACTACAGATTCTATGAATTTTAATTCCAAATTTGGTTTTCTAACTACAAATTAGTAAAAATAAGTTACTAGATATTGTTTTTGATACTAGACTTAATGTTGCTAAAGAATTATTTATTTTTTGTACTATATATATATATATATATATAATATATATATATATATATATATATATATATATATAATATATATATAAATATATATATAAATATATAAAAATATATATATATTATATAATAGTAATATATATATATATATATATATATATATATATATATATATATATATATATATATATATATATATTATATATATATATATATATATATATATATATATATATATTTATATTTAAAATCTCAATATAATTTATATATAAATATATTGTATTATATATATATATTATAATATATATATATATTAATAGTTCAAGTACAATTACATAACGAACTTAAATGTTAGGAAGAATATTCAGTTCTTGGAGATCAGAGAAAATAGTTACTATTAAATTGGGAGGATCCAGACAAGATATATGATAACGTTTTAGGTGTTATAGACCATAGAGTAAGAAAATGACGACGGCGAATGAGGTACAGCTAAGGACAGTTAATGAAGATATGGCGAGCAGATTGTGGGGAATGGCGAAGCCAAAATTTACAGATAGGATGAGGATCCCGTAACATGTAGTTGCTGTGAGTGATGTTGGTGTTGCCAATGCGGAGGCGTGTAAGGATCACCTCGTGCAAGCCTTTCGTCGGTGAGTGAAGACCACTCACCAATGTTCGGCTTTATATTTCTAAGTTTCGCCCCTCGCTGATCATTCGCCCAGCACTCCTGCCAGTAAGATCGGAAGCCTTGTCGGAGAGCAGGATAATAATCAGTTGATGGAAGGAGACCTTGTTGAGTGGCATCTGGAAGGTACTTAGAACAGCTACGGTAAGAGATGGCCATTCTGGCCTCTCTGTCAGCGATTTCATTGCCAGTTACCCCTACGTGAGAGGAGATCCAACACAGTTGCAATTTGCTTCTTGCGAGAGTGGAGCAGTAATAGAAATTGTTGTACAGCGGATACCATTGTGTTTTTAAAATAGGGGGCTTTAAGCGCCTGGAGGGCGCTGAGCGAATCTGAATAAATGGCATAAGAGTGGGCTTGGTTAAGGAATAAAATTCTAGAGGGCAACTATTATAACCATTAAATCTGCCGTAAAAAATGAAGCATGAGGGGGAGGGGGAGGGGGAGGGGGAGGGTGTGGGAGAAGTTGCAGTCAGGAAAGACCGCAGACGCACCCACACTGTCCCCCGTTTTAGAACCATTAATAAACACACTGGAGGAAATCCACCGTTAAGTGAGGAATGATACAAGAATGATCCCTTTAACAAGGCAGCTAGATTTGGAGAGAGAGAGGTCAGGACCAAGCAGATGGTGGGAGCAGAGAATAGCCAAGATGTATACCCTTCATCATAAGAGAACGGCAGCACCTTTGCAAAGGGATGTTGAGGAAATTAAGGATGTTATAAACTGTGTTTACAAATGGCCAGTAAGGAGGATTCTGAGATATCTCTCGCAGAATCGGTGTCAGATCAGACGGTATTGGTTGTTGAAAGGGAAGATAACTTGTGCCCATGATGTATTCCATTTGAAGAGAGAGTGGATCACATCGGTTCAATTTAAAGGCTCACCTGGGGAGACGATCGGAAGGCTCCAGTGGAGATACGGATCGCCTCGTTTTGGATGGGATCTAACAGGTGTAGTAGAGTTGGGGAGGCCTGACCATATACTACGTAGCCATAGTCCAACTTCGATCGGATTAGGGCGATATGGAGACGTAAAATAGACTTGCAATCAGCACCCCAAGATTTTGATGCGAGATGACGTAATAGGTCAAGCACGAGTGTACAAGCCTTTTTCAGGAGTTTAATGTGCAGTGCGCATGTTAGATGGTCGTCTAGAATGAGGCCTAGAAATTTGACTTGTAAAGTTACAGGAATGGGTTAACCACATAAGGTAACGTTCTTACTAAACAGCGAAATAAATTGGTAATTCGTCAAAGAGAAGACCTGCGACTTCGCTTGACTAACATTAAACATTATATAGAAAATCTCGCAAGATTTCATCAAGCATAAGGAAGTCATAAAATCACAATTAAGTTAAATTAACAATTTTAGTCATTATTCATTTTTATCTACGTAATTTTTAAATTTTATACTCTAAATTTACTAAAATTATTTAATCATCCATGTTTAATAAAATTTACTCCCATTTCCTACCTCTCCCAAATGGGACGCTGGCCAATACAACTATTTGAAAGTGGGCGCTACACAAAAGAAGGTTAAGAACTACTAGCCTAAGTAAACAAAATCTCTTTAATTTCAATCATTATTCCTACATTCAACAAAAAATTCCAATAACTTTTTAAAATGATAATTGATTTAAGGGTTCCAAATTTCTAATGTATCGCAAACGTTTGAAAAATATTTAACACCAAAAAAAAGGCGAGTTCATTACCAAAGATTGTCAAATCTTTATAATTTTCATGAATTCATAGCTGTAATTCAATTACTTAAACAGTAAATTGAAAACAAAACGTATTATTATTATTATTATTATTATTATTATTATTATTATTATTATTATTATTATTATTATTATTATTATTATTATTATTATTATTATTATTATATTTCCTTATCATAAAAGCGTTCTTATGGATACAAGATTAAGAGTGTTAATATACAAGCGTAATTTGAGAACGATGCAGAAATTACCTTAATTGCTAATATAATCGCCTTCAAACTAAGTAAAGACACTCAGACTTTGTCAAGTTAATTAATCAATAAAATGCAATGCACCATCTACGAACATATATTAAATATACCAAAAGATTTCTCTTTAAAGCTCTTCTACTTTTTCCCCCCAACTGAAATATATATTATGGTCCGATCGGAGTTCTTCTGTCATTTACAAATCTTTGTTAAAAAGTTGACTTGAATGTGTTAAAATGAATAACAACTCTTTTTCGTAATAAACCAACTTTTTATGCACTATATAGCACAGGCAAATTTCTGGACAGTACTATTCTCGAAAGCATCGTTATTCATAGAATACGTATTAACAAGCGCTATTTAAATCACAAACAATATCCAAACAGTCTACAATATGAAGAAACTGCCGCGACATACATCCCAAACCACACAACTGGTTTTAGGCATGCCCGTAAATTTCTATGATAATATTATATATAATAAATATATATATATAATATATATTAAACTATATATATCTAATATATATATATATATATATATATATATAATTATATATATTATTGTAAATGTATCTTTGATGGGGCTGGGAGGGATTCGGATCACTATTTGGTGGTTGCTAGGATTAGGGTGGGAGGAGAGGTGATGGTTAGGGAAAGGGAAGAAAAAAGGAGAGTGATAAAGGTGGAAAAATTGGAGAAGATAGTATGTAAGAGGGAGTTTAGGAGAGTATGCGGATGGTGGAGAGACGTGCAGAGGGACAGGAATTGGGGAGGTGGAGGGGGAGTGGATGAGATTTAAGGAGGCAGTATGTGAAGAGGCTAGGAGGGTATGTGGAGTAAAAAGGGTGGGTGCAAGCAGAAGGAAAGGGAGTGAATGGTGGTGAGGAGGTGAAGGAGGTGGTGAAAGGAAAAAGGAGGCTTATGTGGAATGGGTGGGAAGTAGGAGAGAGGAAGGCTGGGAGGAATATAGAAGGGGTTAGAGTGGAAGCAAAGTAGGCGGTGAAGAGGTCGAAGAAAAGAAAAGATGAGTGGTGTACGAGATGTGGGAATGATAAAACTCGAAGAATTTAGGGAGATACCGAGAGTTGTAAAAGTAAACATGAAGAAGAAAGAGGGGTTGGGGGAGAGGATAAGGGAGGAGATGGGGAGTGGATAGAAGGAGAGGATAGGGTGAGGAAGAAGTGGGGAGTATTTTAGTGGATTATTGAAAGAAGTGGGTGGGGGAGGGGAGGAAGATTGCAAGAGGTGAGGTTGGGAATGAAATGGGGAGGGAAGGGGAGGATGAAATACAAATGGAGGAAAATTATTAGGGCCTTCAATAAAGGAAAAAAAGGGAAGTCCGCAGTCTGGTGGTGTGAGAATGGCAAATGTTGCAGACAGGAGGTTTAGGAGTGGAGATGGCTGCATTAGGTTATTAATATATGGTTGAGGAGTGGTGAGGTAACACAGTTGGAGGATGGTTGTTTGGTCCCCCTGTATAAAGGGGAAGGGGGATAGGATGGAAATGTGGGAATTATAGAGGTACATGTTCCTTTAAGTGTGGTAGGGAAAGTGTATGGAAGAATACTGATTGAGAGTGAGAGGTTTAACGGAGGGGAGAATGGGGAAGAACAAGGGAGGGTTTAGGGAGGGAAGAGGGTGTGTGGATCAAGTGTTACATCTAAAGATGCTTGTGAGAAATAGTATAGAGAGAAAGGGAAAGTGTATCGGGTGTTTGTTTAGATTTAGAGAAAAGCATATGATAGAGTGAAGAGGGGGAAATGTGGAGGGTGTTGGAGGAGAATGGAGTGGGGGGGAAATTAAGTAAAAGGTATTAGGGCCTTTTTTAGGAATAGTAGAATGTGTTTGAGAGTGTTAGGAGGGGAGAGTAAGATGTTTGGGGTGGTGAGAGATGAGGCAGGAGGGTTGTAATGTCGCCGTGGCTTTTCAATTTGTTTATGGAGAGTGTGTGCAGAGGAATGGTGAGGGAGGGGAGGGGGGTGGAATTGAAGATGGGAATGATAGATGAAGTGAACATGAACGTTGCGGACGATACTGCGCTTGTGACGAAGAACGCGGAATGGGTTAGGTATTATGTGAGGGTTTTGCAAGCAGAATGTTGTGGACAAAAGGGGCTTAAAATATATCCAGGTAAGAGTACAGTGTTAGTGTTTGAGGAGAGGAGAGACCGGAGGGGGAGGGTGCAGTCGTTAGAGTAGGGGTTTGTATTGGAAGAAGTAAAGGATTTTAGATATTTAGGGATGGACTTGGGAAAGGGGGGAGGGATGAAGGTAGGAGAAATAGAACATACGAGTAGGAGAAGGAATGAGGGCTTTCGAGTGGTCTAGAGAAATTATGGGAAAGGGGGGAGTTTAATCACAGAAGAGTTAAGATCGTATGTTTGAAAATTTGTGTACAGCGTGTGTATGGGTGAAACATGGGGGTTGAATGCCAGGTCAAGGAAGAAGTTGGAAATATTTGAGATGAAGGGGTTGAGAGCGTTTTGTGGGGTTAGCAGAAGAGAGGATTAAGAATAGGGTGGTGAGGGAGAGATGTTATTGGAGGAATGGGTTGGGGGGAAGAGCGGAGAAGGGAATGTTAAGAAGGTATGGGCATCTAGTGAGAGATGGAGGAACAGAGAGTGGTTAGGAGAGATTGGGAGGCGGAGGGGATAGGGAAGGAGAGGAAGGGGAGACCAAGAAGGAGGTGGATGAATGGAATAAAGGAGATGCTGATCACAAGGGGAGAAGAAGAGGAGTAGGGTGTTTGGTTTGATCGATTAATGGGATGGAGGATGGTGGTGAGGGCGAGATGAGAGGCAAGTGTGGAAATGACGAGAGGCCTGTACGTACGCACTGACGCCGCTCAAGCCGGAAAATAAAGTGTAAGTCGAATAATACTAATAAAAAATATATAATCAATATAATATATATAACTATATATAAATATTATATATATATACTATAAATAATATTATCATATATATTAATTATTATTATAATATATAATATACTATATACTATATTATATATATATTATTATAATATTATATATAATATATATATATATATATAATAATACTAATATATATATTTATATATAAATATATATATATATATATAATATAATATATAGTAATATATTATAATATATAATATCATATATATTATATTTATATAAATATATATATATAATATATTATTATATATATATATATATCATATAAAATACTTGTAATATATATAATATATATATAATATATAATATATATATATATTAATTAATTATAATAAATATATTATTATGTTAAATATATACTATATATATATATAAGATATAATATATATATATATATATATATATATATATATATATTATACTCTATATATATTATCTTACAATCTAACAACTCCCAGGAAGGCTTTCGCCCTGTCAGTTGATCCATCTTCATCTTCTGGCCCGAAACTCTTTAACCCTAGATCACTCTAGAAAAACATTTCTCGGCGAAATGGTTTCCGGACGCCAGTCCTCGAGTTAAAAACTCTCAGGTAGGGTTTGCCCTTTTAGTAGAACTAGCATCTTCTCCATTAGGCCTGCAAAACCGTTCTCCCCAGATCTCCAGAGGATCTTGCATCCTAGGCGCATAACGATTCTAACACTGGTCCACAGAGTATAAAAGCAAAGGAAAGGACCGGGTTTGCTAGCCCTGTCGCCATATAACCATGCGAAGAAATATCTTCCTATAATCCGACTCTATAATATTATATAATAATATATATATATAATATATATTATAATATATATATATATATATATATAATAATATATTAATATATATATTTATACAACAGTTCTTGACCCCCTATACATGACGGTATATTATATAGTATATATATATTATTATATATTATTATAGTATATACTTATGATAATATCCTGTATATTTATACAGCTTAACCAACTCGTTAAAGCTTATGTTGACGGACAACAATAATGTTGAACTCTTATTTTCAATATGAAACTAAGTGGATTTAAAGTGAAACGGTAAAATAATGACAAAAACGAACAACTCTAATAAACTTAATTATATTGTAATCTGCTGAAATAACATTGGGACCGGATCAACAGAAATGCAAATAAATAATAAAGCAAATTCTAGTTAAAAGTACCATAAAGCATATAAATAAGGACTGGAATTTTTATGGCATAGCAAAATATATATATATATATAATATATATATATATATATATATATATATTTTTATATACTATATATTAGTATATATAATAAATGATATATAAAAATTAAATATATATATATATATATATAAAATTATATATATATATAAATATATATATATATATATATTAATATATATTATATGATATATATATAATAATATATATATATATTATATATATATATATCTATATCTATATATATATAATATATATATAAAAATATATTAATATATTATATAATATATATATATATATATATATAAAGATACCTGTGTACCTGAAATGTACCTGAAATGCTCGGCCAAACTTGGAACAATAATTGTAATTATCCTAATGAAATAAGTTTCAATGAAACCGTGTACTAACATGCACCCATTACAAGTTACAGCAATTCGAAATTCGTACCAAACCAAAAATAAGGTTGTATTATATGGTTGTGAGTATATTGTGTAAGCATATTATTGTGAGTAACCTTGATGAAAATTTATACATAAGGATACATATTAATATGGATGTGAATATACAATATAGTCATCCAAGTAAATTCGGTTCGACGAGGTAAAAATTCGTAAATAAATTCAGACAATTAAAGCCACTTCAACTAATGAATCTCTCTCTCTCTCTCTCTCTCTCTCTCTCTCTTCTCTCTCTCGTCTCTCATCTCTCCTTCTCCCTCTCTCTCTCCTCTCTTCTCTCTCTCCTCTCTCTCTCCTCTCGATCTCTCTTCTCTCTTCTCTCCTCTTCTCTTCTCTCTTCTCACTCTCGCTCTCTCTCTCTTCCTCCTCCTCTCTCTCCTCTCTCTTCTCCTCTCTCTCTCTCTCTTCTCTCTCTCTCTCCTTCCTTCTCATCCTCTCTCTCTCTCCCTTCTCTCCCTCTCTCTCTCGCTTTCTCTCTCAACTGTCTTCCCTCTCTCTCTCTCTCTCTTCCCCCTCTCTCTTCTCTTCTCTCTCCTCTCTCGTCTTCTCTCTCTCTCTCTCTCTCTCTTCCCTCCTCTCTCTCTCTCATTCTTTCTCCTCTCTCTTTCTTCTCTCTTTCTCTCTTCTCTCTCTCCTCTCTCTCTCTCCTCTCTCGTCCTCTCTCTCTCTCCTCTCTCTCTCATCTCTTCTCTCTCTCTCTCCTCTCTCTCTCTCTCTCTCTCTCTCTCTATCTCTCTCTCTCTCTCTCTCTCTCTCTCTTCTCTCCTCTCCGTCTCTCTTTTCTCTCTCTCTCTCTCGTCTCTCTCTCTCTGATTAAGTTCCATTCACTCTCTCTCTCTCTCTCTCTCTCTCTCCTCTCTCTCTCTATCTGTCTCTCTCTCCTTCTCGTCTCTCTCTTCCACCCTCTTGTCTTCACCGTGTGTTTGTTTCTCTCCTCTCAATCTCGTCTCTCCTCTTCTCTCCTCTCTCTTCTCTAATATATATATATATATTATATATATATATATATATTATATATATATAGTATATAATATAATTATTATTATATATATATATAGACTATATATATATATTTTATAATATATATATATATATATATTATTATATAATATACTATATATATATATAATATATATATATAAGTATATATATTATATATATATATATTAATATTATATATATAATATAATATATATTTTATATAATAATTATATATATAAATTATATATATAATTATATTATATATATATAGTATATATATATATTATATCTATATATATATATATATATATATATAAATTTATTATATATAACTAGTCTATATATATATATATATATATAGTGCCGATTAGCAATTCTGTTTCAACATACCTTGGAGAACTTTACCATTGTGGAAATCTCTATATGAACACTTAAGTTTGATATACGTTAGATTCTCGATTCTTTCACAGAAAATACAACAATATACTGTCACAATGTTCGTAATGATTACACAAATACTACGGTACCTGCATTTTTACATTTGCTGTTGACTCACACAGTGATACTAGTCCGCAAGCATGGAGAACTCAATGTTTTATGTATTGGACAAGAGAAAGGTAATTTAAATTCGGTCTCGAATTGGCTGCAATGAGGAAACTCACCCAAATCGAAGTAGTTCAGTGAATGGAATATTTGTGGCAATAACACCAACGTCTCCGGAAGAGAGGAAGTTTTGCAACCTCTAACTAACCGATTGTGTGTGCTAGCATGATACGAACCTGGAACACTCATATAGAGGAGTCAGTGCTGAGACACTGGGGTGCACTAGATATGATTAGGATAATTCGGTCCATTCTGCTGAATATGTCGGTTTTCTGGGATACTATTCGGCATTGAATAACGAAATTTCAGTGTTTAATACATAGCCACATTGACTCATCGGCTACATGTACGGCTAAAGCTAGCCTATAAATGGCACTTTTAAAAAATTTATTTAAATTATCAAGCTATAATATGTAACCTAGACAATTAAATATATCTGATATTATATATATATTATAATATAATATCTATATTAATATATATATATAATATATATATATACTATATATATATATATTATATATATATATATATATGATCTAAGTATATTATATATAATATATATATTATATATATATATATAATACGGTATACGTATAATACAGTATATAATATATAATATTATTATAATATTATATATATATATTTATATCATCAATATAATATAATTATTATATATATTTATATATATATATATATATATATATATATATATATATATATATATAATATATTATATATATAATATATATAATATATATATATATATATATATATAATATATATTATATAATTTATATATTATATATACGGTATATAATATAATATATATATATAATATATAATATATAGATCTAATATATATATATATTATATATAATATATATATATATATATACCCTTCCGGTGTATTATATATATATATATATATAATATTAAAGGTTAATATATGAAAATGAATACCGTGTCTTCCAATAATAACATAGATCCACTAAACAGCATAGGCAAGGTAATTTGGTTAAACTGGAAAGGAATATTCTGTCGAAAATAAGCAACAGAATATTCGGTAATTTCGTGTTTTGGTGCACCTCTACTAGACACCACTGACGAATATCCTAGACTTAGCATGCGCTGGCTTCCAAAATGTTATGCTTCACATTTGACTGTGGAAAACTCATCACGAGTATCATCCATACCTGTATTATGCACAGATTTATAACCACAGATATGTTTTTGTCAATGATTTCTACGACAATGGGTCTATCAACATTTTCATTCTGGTGTTTCTGTTTACAAATGAAGCAAAGAAGTTTTCAAGACATTCAATTATAAATTTCCACAAAGAACATCAATGGGAAGATGAAACCCCTCATGATATTAAAGAATATCGATATTAGTAAATATTTGCTTGTAATATATGGGAGTATGAGCTGTTGGAAATAATGGGCAACATTACACAAGCCACTCCCTGTAACCTTTGGTTCATGAAAATTGTTCTTCCACCCCACTTTACTTTGGTTGACAGACAACATCTAGATGATATGGCATGTTTCTGAACAGTTGGATTGGTAGAGGACACAGAGTGGCATGCACACTCTCCAGATTACAACCTAGTGGACCTTTCTTATATGACCATATATTAGGTATTGTATATGTTACACCAGTTCCCCCTGTAGACTAGTGATTGTCATTCTGAATCATTTTACTTATCCTTGAAGTCTTGAATAAAATATGTTCTTGCCCTTAGATCCTAGGATATCATAGGAATATTTTACTTGATTAAATTTGTTCATACTTTAAAAAAGGAATTAATACAGAGAATTATAAATATTTCATAATGAATTTATTTCGACATTTCCATTAACTCTGAGTGAAACAAAAATAATTAGCTCTTTATAAATAATTTTGCATAAAAAGTCAAAAAGCTTGCTGAGAGTTGAAATTTTGAAAAATTTCTGCATTAAAAGCCTAATTTGATTTATAATATGTAAGGAACAAACAATTTACACTCTGATCACTCAGCTGAGTTCATAATTTGATCACAAAAAGTCCTACAGTTGAGAATGGTCTTTCTGCTTCCTCACTAGTTGGAGGTATAAACTCCAATGCACTCCAAAGCATTTTTGTTTAAGGTAACTGCTTTTCCATCAGCTGCGTCAAATATGTTGAACCCCTTAGTAAAATTCCTTGCGAGTGATGAGGCTTGTGATTGAGTTCTGCTTTTAGTAACGCATTCAGTTTTTTTATTGCACATTTCAATTTCTGAGAAAGTGGCTGTTGATTCTTGCTATCACTTTTTGTTCTTTCTCAGATTCTGTTGATTCAGAGGAAAAACATTGATACCTTGTATCATTTGTTTGGCTGATGTTAAAACTGTTAGGCAAACCTTGCCACTCCGACTCGTGCATTTTACTGAATATTTTATACATATTTTTCATATGTACAATTCTTCATTAACCCAATCAACAGTTTTGCATCCTCTAATTTACTCTTGAAATTAAGGTTTCCTTCCTCTTGATCAATTCAAATTACAATCAGCAGTTCCTGTCAAATGGGTAAAGAAAAGAATACTACTTTTTTACCCTAAGAGAATTGCATTACGTCTACTAAGTTGTTTTATCCAATTTCAACTTTCCAAAGTTCAGACCAAGACCTTGTTATTGAGAAATATTACTTCTGCTTCAAATATTGATTATTCACATTATAGTCAATACAAGACTATTCTATTCGGCCAATTTTAGCTACAAAAGTCTATTCCTTTTAATGGCTTTCAAGCTATTCGTATCTGAGTATTCAAAAATCCAAAGGGAGACTTGAGAAAAATTGTGTAAAAATTTTCTTACTTGTATTAATTGTAAATAATATGTTTACCTATACAAGGCATCGAATTAAAATATAAGACAATCAGTCTGTTCTTTACTTTCCTGTAGTATAAACAGCACACAGGGCAAGATAAATATCATGTGTATAGCACAATTGATGCTCAAAACCAATCAGCTTTCCAAATCTTACCATGACACTCGCCCCATCTATCACATATGCAATAATGTGGTCCCTATGGATAAACTAAATTCAGAATTTGTTATGCGCTTCTTCAACCATTTTTTGAGGCAGTTAATCAACCAGCTATTGCTACCATACCTAGTAGCTAGGTTTCAAAACTTATTTATCTTGATGAACAATGATATCTAAATAGCAATTGCTTTTTATTAAAGAATTTTTATCGAAAGCTGAATCCCTCATCACTATTTAAAGATTGATCCACTTCTTTCATAATCTTTTATTTGAAAATCTTGTATTGTTGATACAACCATTTTGTATAACGCATTTATTGTATTTTTTTTTTTTTGAAAGAAGTAACTCTTTATAACTGAAGGCTTGTTTGATAAATTTACTTTTAAAATAGCACTTATATTAAATCCATCTACATCTGTAAGTTTAGCAATGATTTCTTCTTTCATACTTTCTTGATGAAACTCAGTAATGTTGGCTGAGAATGAGTACTCTTAAAACAGTTTGAAGAACTTACTTTAGATTCCTCCTCTCCATATCGTTTAAGTGTAAACCTGTGACTGTGTCCCAGACTGTTTGTTTTTTAGGTGTTGAAGTAAGACACTTCCTCATATTCTGATGAATCAGGCAAAAACTTTGTATCATTCATTTTTCTGATGTTAATACAACAGATCAATTTCATTATTGTGGAGAACTTTATGAATCTCGCCTTTTCAACTATAACTTCCTTTACAATATTATTGCTACATAAATGTTTTATATTCTTCTGCCATTGGAAAAAGGGAGGGTAACAAAAATGAAAAGAATTGAAGGGTGAGCAATTGAGCAAGTGATAAGAGAAGCAAACAGTCTGTACTGTAATTTTAAACTGGTTCATAAAAAAAGACTCAGTTCAAAT
>JABUQX010060961.1:0-10000 GCA_015478945.1 Trachelipus rathkii | reverse complement strand
AGAGAGTTTTTTTTTACAATAGTGAAAGAAAAGTGCATTTGTTTGATATGTCGAGTAGCAGTTGCCATGCCTAAACGCGGAAATTTAGAGCGACATTACAGAACAATGCATAAAACCTATGAAAATGATTTTCCGCCTAAAAGTGAATTACGAAAAAGTAAAGTACAACATTTGAAGAACAATTTAGCAGGTGAACAAACCATATTTCAGAAGCCCTTGGAACAGTCTAAAGCGGCTACAATTGCATCATTTAAAATATGTCACGTGTTAGCAAAACATAAGAAACCTTTTGATGACGGGATGATAATAAAAGAATCTTTCATCGAAGCTGCTGAATCTCTATTTGAAAGTTTCAAAAATAAAACAGAAATTATTTCTGCAATTAAAGATCTTCAACTGTCTTGTATTTTCTATTCTGTAGTAAAAATCGTATGCTCGTAATGTAGTTTGATTTGTAGTGAGTGACCTTGGTAAATTATTTACCCCGACCTATGGATACGTAGTTTCTACCTAAGAATGTATACTTAAAATTTTTCTTGGCAAGTGTCGATCACCGATTCTTTAAAAGTTTGTTGGTCGATCTTCATAGGCAAAAGTATGAACACCACTGAGTATATATATATAATATATATATTATATATATATATATATATATATATATATATATATATATATATATATATATATATATATATATATATATATATATATATATATATATATATATATATATATATATATATATATATGCATAAACAGTTTTCGTCGTTTCTGACGCTCGATAAGAAATGCTTACACAGTTTTATACGGAGTTCGCACCCAAAAACGACGCGATTTCTTACCGTTTATTTTTGCTTACAAACAATTGGAATCATCTGTTGTGATAAGACGAAGTCGATTTCAAATAAACAAATAAATAACAAATGGTTTATATTCCAAATAATTGATCAACTATTGTGATGAGTTTATCCATTTGGAAGAAACTAAATTTAAAGCTGATTTTATTGAATGAAACCATCCAATTCAAGCAGACTCACGCTTAGCCATATTGTTTGTTTACATTTTTGTGTAAGCACGTCCTAAATTCGGTATTTCTTACGTTTTGTAAGCACAAATGCAAAATCGAAAATGGCTATACAGCCAGGTCAGATAGAGAGGAGAGTTTATGGACAAATGGCGGATGGCATTCTGGGGTTAAAATTATTTTCAAAAGGCTGTTTTTTTGAAAGAAAGACACGCTACCTTGCCTACGTCAAAATACGAAATGTTGTGACTGATTCATAAACAAATTTCTAAATTCTTTTTAATTTTCATCATACTCTTATGGCATTTTAGGAACATAACGTAATTAAATAATTTGATAAAAAATAATTGGCGTTTTAATTCAAAAATTTTTACCACAATAAACTAAAAATTTTTGTGATAATAAAAAAATAAACTTTGTTACATAGAAGAAAAATTAAATGTTTTAAGTTTTGGAGAAACATATCCCGCGAAAAGAAGTACAGTGCACACATACACAAGATGGTCCGAAATTTATAACATTGGATTAAAGTACTATAATTTTATTAGGGATGTACCGATAGTATCGGTATCGGCAGTATCGGCCATTTCTTTGGGTATCAGTATTGGTTAATATGGCCGATACTTCTTACTTTTTGGGTGAAAAATTATGAGAAACTTTTAGATTCAATAATAAATCTAGTTTCGATATATATAGCTAGTACTAGGTTTTTTTTTTCTCGACTTCTTTTTAACTTATTTTTTTCCTCTACTATAACTTTGAGTTTTAGCGTAACATTTACCTATTTGGATAGCCATTATTATAATTTATACAGATTTAGCTTCCACTTTTTTAGTTGATCAATAGTATTTTTTTTTCTTTTTTTGTACGCAATTTCGTGTGTGTGAGTGCGCGAGTGTTTTTAAACTTTCTGGATTATTCATATTTTAGATATTTACTGTAAATAGGGTTTTAGCGTTTTAAAATTTCAGGTTTTAAATTTAGGTTTTAGCGTACGAATAATTTTTCCTCATTTTTCCTTTGGTTTTTTGTTTGTTTTTTTTTTTTTTATAATTGTGTGTGCGTGTATGATAGCAGATTTGCACAAGCGTAGGCTTTCATTGCCTTTACCAAAAAATCAGTGGATTGCACTCTAACCTATCATCTGTGGAATCCCAACTCTCTGAGCCTAGAGTTTTTTGTAGTCTTGTCACAGGACCCATATGGCTAAAAAATTCATTCTCTCTTCGTTTAATATATCCAACTTTAACATTTTATAATTTCCGTCTGAAGGGGTGGAGTATGTGCCTATGTAAGCATAAACACTCCTATAACACGTCTCGGAATCTCAGATCTCTAATTCGATGTTCTGTGGCTCAAATCTTTCTTCCTTCACTACAATAATCTTATTAGCTGCTACTGTTTCTCCTAACAACAGATTTTCATACCTTTTTGATTACCTTACTACTTCTCACTAGAACGTCATATCACTTCTCATCCAAATATGAGGTCATAAGGAGGATTTCAATGCACAACTTACTGAATGGATGGGTTCCTCTCATGCTGATTTAGGAGGAGACCGAATCATTCAGTATTCTCAACGATCTGGAACGGTTAATTAAGGAACCTCTACACACATTCCGGATCGTCCCAGCCAATTCTTGAACACACTTGACTATGTTTCACCACTAGTCCTTCACTCTCTATCAATGCACCACCTTCCTCTATCGGTAAATCTAACATGGACGGAACGACATGTCTCAATTTCAATACTTTATCTCCGCAGCTCTATCCTGCCCTATCACGGTTTTCTGGTCTTTGATCAGGCCCTATTGGGGGCGTTGCGTTGCTTCTACGCTAATTGACTGCTTTGACTCTGAAGACACTTCAGCATCTGCCGATAAAGTGGGAGCTGTAATGCGTTGATGGGATGAGCAGGTTCGTTCCTTCTTCGACTAAATCTTTTCTCCTCAGAATCCATGGTTCGATAGTGTTTGTTTTCTCTGGCCAATCAGGCTAGAGACAGTGCATATTGGGTGTTGAAAAATTCTTGTTCTCCTATCCTCTTGCTAATTTTCATTCAGATAGAAAGTCGTTACAGAGGTACTCTTTGAGCAAAACGAACTTTCATTAACGAGTCTAGCTGACCTCCTTGGCTCTCTATACTGACAAATCTTTCTGACCTCTTACCAAAAACATCTCTAACAACTACTGCGATTATTATCTTTCCTCCTCACTTATTCGCTCTGATGGTTCTGTTGCTAATACTCCAACTGAAAAAGCCAATTTTCTTTAGCTCTATTTTCCTCTAACTCAACCTGGACGATTCTGGCATTCCCTCTTCCTCCTCCTCCTCCCACATTACTATAATATATAAATTGTCCTAACACACCTTTACCTAGCAGTTAAATTTGATCAGGTGATTGGGCTCTGAAATCTATGAAGCACGTTAGGAATACGGAGTGGCCAGATGGCATTCTTGCCCGAGGTTTGAGGGACATGTTTCCATTCTGCCCCCGCCCCTCGTTCAATTATATTCCTCATGCAGCCTTGTACTGTATAATACTACTTTCCTCAGTGTTTGGGTAGCATGTGTCAACCTATTCCAAAAAGAAGCCGCTCTGATCCTTCTAACTGTCCGCCCTATAGCTCTCTCACTTGTATTCTATCTAAGATCTTTGAACCCTTCTCCTTTTTCACTTCCGGACATCTGGAATATAATTCATTCTTTCAGATAGCCAAATCCCAGACTTTCGCTCGAGATCTACTGGCGATATACTTTCTATTGCTGGATTGTGGTTGCGCCAAGACTTCGGGAGACTTGCGTGGTGGCGCTTACTTATGTCTAGCTTTCTTTCGAATCGCTCAATATCGGCTGTTGTTGATGGGGGCGACTTCTTCTTTCTCATCAACAGAGGTGTTCCTCCAGGGTTCTGTATTATCTCAACTTTTCTTCTGTTTTCATTGTAGTCTCTTCTCACCTGCATCTAACTCTAGTCACATCAGTGATAATTGACCCTTGTTTACAATTGAACTCATTTCAATTCTGCTCCCTCTTTTGTACTTCTAGAGGTGTCTAGTTCATTCATTTTGAAGTTCTGCTCATCAACTGATGGATGAGGTACAAGGTGGGAGTGATCTCAAGCTTATTGAAATTTAATTCTTTAAAACCCAGTTCTACAAATCTTGAATGTTTAGGAGGGCATTCAACCATATCTCTTTAGCTTGTGGTTATATAATGTCTCTGTTACGACAATATAAAAGTCCTTGGCCTTAACATAAACAAAAAATGTCTTGGAAACCTCATATCTCAACGGTTTGCTAGGGTGGCTTCAAGGAAACTGGGAATTCTGTTAAGACATGGGTGCTTGTGGTGCTCAGCTATACCGGGTCTCATTCACCCTTTTATGGTACTTGCTCTCATATCTAGGGGCTCTGGTTTGCCAGCTTTGGATGGTAGGGATCAGGCCAAAGACATAAACTGTCCTGTACTTTTCAGTTCACTTGACCCCTCTATCTTTGCGGCGTGTTGGTGTTTTATCTCTTTTCTATAGGTACAGTAGCAGCAAGTGCTCGAGGGAACTTACCACTCGCATACCACCACCTTTACGACGCCCTCATGTGGCACAAAATGGGCTACTGTGTCGGCTGGTTTTTGTGTTGATCTTGTGCTCCAGACTAGTTCGCTGCAATTAGCTCACCCCTTCTTTCCATTTTGCCTCTGTACTGTGGAATTCTCTCTTCCATCTTCTGTGTTTTCCTAGCTCAATTTTAATCTCCCTGCTTTGAAGTGCGTCTGTGCTCATCTCTGTGAACTTGCAGTGACAACTGTAATAAAAATAAATAAAATAAAAAGTCTAATGAATTCATTAAGCTAGCTGAGACCCCACAAGAATGGCATCTCTGCCCAGTGAACACTTCTAGGTCTGACATTTTAAAGAACGTTTTGGGCGAACTGTTTGAAGGCTTGCTCGGTGATAAGGTGGCAAGATTGCAAGTGTAAGCCGCCTTATCAGCAACCCCTGGCAACAGCTACTGATAGTGAGGATGGTGGCTTTTCAGCAAATAAACCTACTGAAGGGATGAGAAGAGGTTTGGATGTGTGAACAGATAGTTCCCTTGGCCAGAAATTGCATGTTGACATCTCATTCACCAGCCTTGAATCACACCAAGGAACCCCATCAAAAAAAAACTGAAGAGACAGTCATCAGGAGTGAGGAAATGGTGCAAATTTGCAGTACATGAAGGAGGTTGAGGTTATGTGAACATGGAGATGCTAGTACCACTGGGAGAGGAAGTCCTTTCATGTGGTGGCATAAAATGGGCCAAGATTCAGAAGTGTTAAACTGATTGGCAGAAGAACAAACATATAATTATCTTTCCCTCATCCAGTCGAGAGTGAGCACGTATTTTAATTAATAGGTGGGAATGTAAACACCTCAAAAAGGAACAGGCTCTCCAGATACTAGTGAAAACTTAATGTTTTTGCATCACAATTGAGGGTTTTTGTTGAGTAGGATGATAAATCTATTTATTTTAAAGATTATTATGTCATGTTTGAGTAATAGCATTTTTTTATTTTATTCAGATGATTAATTGAGGTCTCTTCTTTCATTACTTTATTCTTTATATTGTAGCTAATTAAGAATCTTCTTGCAAATTGTAATCATGTTAAACATAAAAGCTAGTACTTTGTTAATAGTTACTGGAAAATGGAAATGGGATATTTTTAAAATAAACACAAACATAAAAAAGTTTTAATGAGCTACATATGCATTTATTATTCAGACCAAAGATCTTCTTATTTTAATTTATAAAATAAATATATGGGCTGTAGGTTCAGTTTGAGATGGAATGAGTAAGTATTAGTTGATGGAGATGTGGGATAACCTGTGGTACACAAATGTTCTATCTTATTACTGTGTATATATTATATTAAGTATTGGTATCAATATCGGTATCAGCACCTAAAAAATAGAGTATCGTATCGGTACTCGGCCTCTTCTCTGAGTATGGGTTTATCCCTAATTTAATTATATATATATATATATATATATATATATTAATATATATATATATATAAATATATATATATATATATAACATATAATATATAATATGATAAATACTTTTTATATATATATATATATACTTTTTCTCATATATAACATATATATATATATATATATATATATATATATAAATATATATAACTATTTATATATATATATATATATATATATATATATAAATATATATATATATATATATATATATATATATCACGGTACTATATATATATATATATATACTTATATATATATATATATATATATATATATATAAATATATATATATATATATATATATATATATTTATATATATAAATAGATAATATATATATATATATATATATATATATATTATTGAAATAAACAAGTAACGATGTAATAATAAAATAATAATAATATTATATGTTTCTTTATATATAAATATATATATATATATATATATATATATATTCTTTCTTTCTTTCTTTCTTCACCTTCCTCTTTGCCCCCAGATTGGGGGTAAGGTGCTGTACAAGCATCGGAAAAGAAAAGCAGTAGGAGAACATGACAAACGTCGAAAAGAAAGCCCAGCCTTACCGCCCCCTCTGTACCATTAATTAGTGAGAGCTCGTCACAGACAGAAAATCCACCCTAGAGCATCATGGGAACCATGACGGACCCTCACTATGGTAGATCGTCAATGTAAGGGTTCATCCCACTGTGGCCCAGGTGGGCCACAACCATGCCCCCATACAAAACCCCGCCATTTTCTCCTATCATGCTTTATTCTCGCCTCTGCCAAACTCACATTTCTCTCCTTCAGACATTCGTTCACTGACTCAGTCCACTTTTTCTTCGGTCTCCCAGCCGGTCGATTCCCAACACACTCACCACTATACATCCGCTTAACCAACCGACTATCATTCATCCTTTCCACATGACCAAACCACCTCAACATACTTTCATTTATTCTCTCATTTACCCCTTTCTTCACACCACACAACTCTCTAATACGTTCATTCCTCACTTTATTAATTCTTTTCACACCTAACATGCCCCTAAGATTGTCCATCTGGTTAGATCTATACTTCTTATTCACACAATAGGTTCACTACCATACATTAACACAGGTAACAACATACCCTCATGTAAGACCCTAGCACACTCAAGACTTAGTCCCTTTACATTCACCAACGATTTAATTGCACCAGCAACCTTCCTGCCATTCACAACTTTCCTACTACACTCTGCATCATCCGTTCCCTTCTCATCCAACACATACCCTAAATATTTAAACTCAGACATTGTTCAGCTGCTCATCATCTAACATAGCACTGGGGACTGTCCTCACTCACAACCATGACCTTACTCTTTCACGTTTACTTTCAAGCCCCTCCTTTTACATACCCTGCCAAGTCTCTCTCTACCAATCTCTCAGACTCTCTTCAGATTCGCCACACAGAACCAAATCATCAGCATATAATAGGTGAGAGCACCACTCCACACCTCTAAAAATATATATATATATATATATATACTTATATATATATATATATATATATATATATATATATATATATATATATATATATATATATATATATACATATGTACAGAAATATCCAAATCAATTTAAGGCATAAAATGTTTGTTATCAGTAAGGTGTTGGCAAATTTTACCGATACAATGGTATCCATTCATCAATATTTCTTACATGTATTATGTTTGCAATTTCTAATATATATATATATATATATATATATATATATATATATATATATATATATATATATATATATATATATATATATAATAACATATATATATATATATATATATATATATATATAACCAATATATATATAAATATATATATATATATATAATATATATATATAATAATAATAACATATATATATATATATATATATATATATATATATAAATATATACTATATATATATTATATATATATATTATATATAGATATATATATCCAGTGGGGCTTTTGAGGGTAGGCAGAGTAGGCAACGCCTACTTGCCTTAGTGAGCCAAAAAATAGCCTATAGGCAAGCATATATTATATATATATATATATATATATAATATATATATATATATATATATATATATATATATATATATATATATATATATATAAATATATAATTCGTAGAAAGGCTAGCTTTAAGATGCCAGCATCAATTTCTACTCGATTCCTTTTAATAGTAGCGATCAGTGGCAATTGTTACTTCTCGGGTCAAAAAAATAGTTCCCTTATTCTCTAAGGCTGAGCAACTTTGTATGTGCCCTGATGACTCAGTAGTAGTCTCATTTTTCTTTTTAAATAATCCCATTTTAAATTGCATTAGCAAAGAAATAATAATAATATTATTAATGTATATTATGATCGATTAACTAATTAATAATTTTATACTAACTTGATCATCTCTTATACCCGACTTATTTAATTCTTCGAAATTTCATTTAAAATCATTATTTCAACCAGTATGAGAAAGCGATGCGAGTCAGACTCTTCCTTAACTACTTTGTAGCTTGCCTCTGCAGACCAGTAGCTCAGTTTTCATGTTGAAATGGGAATGATTTTGTGTGGAATTGGAGTTAATAATAATACGCTTTTCATATTATATCAATTTGTTACTGATTTTGTGTGTTTTAATAAATTAGTGTTAGTTTGCATACGGGGATGTGGATAATCGTCGATTTAAGCTTCATTAAAGTACCAAATTCTTTTCGAGGTGTTGTAGGCCTATTGAAATTCAAATGTTAGAATATGTGGAAAAACAGTAAGTGATTTATATATGAAACCATTCATTCTCTTGCATTGTTTTAATATATATATAAATATATATATATATATATATATATATATATATATATATACTACTTATATATATATATATATATAGGTGATATATATAATATATATATATACTATCTCTCTCTCTCTCTTTGCCTACTCAAGAATTTTGACCACAAGCCGCCACTGATATATATATATATATGATATATATATGATATATATATATATATATATATATTGATGACAGTCTGCTATATATATATATATACCTATATATATGACCAAAGGGATGGGCCGAGATAGTGAATTAGCGGATACGGATATCCGAGGCTGGAAGTGCGGATATCGGCGGAGACCGGATATCGGATAGTGGAGTAACCGGATAGCCGGATATCCCGGCAGTCTGTTATAACATCGGGCGGGACGACTAAATAAAAAGGTTTTCATTTTGCTCGTAGTGGTAGTACTACATGGACTTTATTTAAGATTATCTTTAATTCTAGGAAGTTTTTATATTTTTAAAAAATACTTAATAAATTAGTGTATAAAAAAATGTCCTTAAATAGAATTTCACATTTAAAAAAATTTTTTTTTTAACTTTGTTTTAAATGAAAAGTTATGGACAGATTTTAATTATATATTTTTCAGTGTATACAGTTGAGTATGTTAGCTTTAAACTGGCAAACTAGATTTTTGTTCCAAACAGTGCATAGTGGTTAAATCGCTGGGCCTAACTTGGCCCGATTCATCCCCAATAAAAATTGATGATGATGGGGGTGAATTGGGCCACCATTGATATTCTTATTTTATGTAGCCTATTATTATTGACATTTTTATTACGTATACCTAATTTAAATATAATAAACAGTTACTTATATTAGTAAAAATTAAAATAAAAAATGAAATTTATATGTAAAATATGAATTCAAAAAAGTGTCAAAATTTGTCCCACGAATGTGGATGAATTGGGCCACCACATTTTATTCTTGTCTTATTTATCATTATTAAGGGGGGTTAACAGTACTTATTTTAATTTAATATAATAAACATAATTTCTATATTAAATGGGAAAAATTAAAATATAAAGTGAATTTATAAGATGGAAGGATTGGAAAAAAGAT
>JABUQX010060960.1:0-27381 GCA_015478945.1 Trachelipus rathkii | reverse complement strand
TGCTAGCCTGAATAACCTCTATAGTGGCAGATCCTCCCTATTACAATCTCTTTAACTAGAGCCCGAACCGAATTAATGTCCAAAAAGCATTATGACAAAGGTCGTTAGATTTTGTGTTTTGCTTTGCTTAGAATCCATATTCCCTTGAGTTATTGAGAGGGGGCCTAGAGCTAGAAAGAGAAGTCAAGTTCCTTTAGGCTGACTGTTAGGTTGGAAACGTTCAATCCCATATAAAAGCCCCGTTCCGCTTGGATTAAAAGAGTCGTGTTGAATCTTCTTGAACCCAAGAACGCGTTAATCACACATCTCTCCATTAAGAAGGGACTCGTCAAAAGGTCTATATAAAACACCAGTTAAGAAGGTAACATTCACGTTGTGACAGAATAAGCGGCCACACCAAGCGACAGAAATCCAATGAGCTACAAAACAACTGGATACAGTTATATAAAAATTAGACTTATAGAGATAATACCGCTTAATCGCGCGCAAAAAAGGAGACAGAGAGAGAGGGATAGGAGAATTGTCACCTTTGATACACGACGTGGTGAAAACCGATCTAAGTGCAAGCGGTAAGAAATGTATTTCCGTTAACACACGACAATCCTAAGGGTGGTGGTTCCTTGTTTCTCTTCTGATATAGCTGGAGAGGAGGGAGGCTAAGAGGTCCTAATATCATACGAATAGTCGATTATAGTGGACACGTTCAAAATATTACTAAAGAGCGACCTATAACTCAGGTAAGGTAAAGAAAGTGCTATATTAGTATATCGTGGTGGACATATATTGAGGTGTGACGCGATAGGACTACTTAATAAGGAACGTACTGGCAGGAGTAGAATATAGTACAATATGCGTAGACTAACATGTATAAAGTATTATTGTAATTATATTTATTATTTATTTAATTTTATTATATATTATTAATTATTTATATCCCCACCGTTAACATAATTCCCATACAATCAATTTTAAGCAGTTGTCAGTTGGTTTTTGTTTTGCTTTTCATTGCTAGCTTCCGGCATTCGACCAGATCAAAGGTCACAACAAATCGGCAGCAAGAAACCCGTTTGCGTGAAGCACTCAAAATGCGACCAATTGCGTGGGAAGAAGCGAGTGAAGATTGGAGGATGAAGCGACGAGAGCCTTAAACGTGAACGATGGGGTTACGCTGATAGTAAAGGACGAGGGATCCCTGAGAGACATCGCAACAGAAGTCTTCTCTATCCCAGGGAGTTGGAGCCACTCCAGCTTGAGGGAAGAGTCTTGGGGAAGTGCAGGATCCTCAGTAGTCTGGTACGGTTGCCATAGCGTTGTAGTCGATGTTGGTTAAGGCTGAAATGCGTCGATTTCAATGCGGGAGAGAGCGTCTGCAGTGAAGTTGTCGACACCTGAAATATGTCTGACATCAGTGGTAAACTGCGAGACATACTCAAGGTGACGAGCTTCTCGAGGAGAGTGCCGTTCGTTTCTGGAGACCATAGCGAAGGTTAGTGGTTTGTGATCAGTGAGTATGTGGAACTCATGACCCTCCAGAAAGTAGGCGGAAATGACGGAGCGGCGAGATACATCGCAAGTAACTCCCTCCCAAAAGCACTTTAGCGAGTCTCAGGAGGTTGCAACTTGCGAGAGAAAAAGGCAAGAGGAGACCACACTCTCTGGCATGTCCGTTCAGGTGGCTGCTGGAAGAACACCTCCGACAGGCAAAAATCGAGGCATCTCCTGAACTCCTGGTCGGAGCTGAGTCTGGTTGGTAACCTAAGAGTGTGGCAGAAGCGAGTGTTTGGTGGGCTGCGCTGGTAACAAGCAGAAGGGACTGTTGAATGGCACAGACCAACGGGTTACGGGTTGACCGGTCAAGCAACGACTGGAGAGCGTTCCGAGAATCCGAAAAGATGGTATAATTACCCCCACGGGCGAAGGTACTGATCCTGTTCACCGCCATGGACATTGCTATTAGTTCGCTGAAAAAAAACAGATACAAATAGGTGGAAGGGTAAATGGGATACGTGGATGTTCGGGAAACAAGGCTGAGGCTCCCACCAATCCTCCGTCTTTGAACGATCGGTTTAAACCTGCTATAGGTCGGGCTATGGACCTCCACGTGAAGACACAAAAGGATCCCTAAACAGCACCGGGTGTGCCTCTGACTTATTCAAAGACTGTGATCCCCACTGCAAGAGAGCAGGAGGCGGAGACCCACTGGTGAAGGGGTAGAGGTAAAATCATATTGCATGACCGCTCGCTGAGGAAGGTCAAGGAAAGCGAAGATGGGAAGTAACAACCCCAGCAAAATGCCAATAAGAAGGGTTGTGACGGACGCGTTCTATTATAGGTGTCAAGGCGACGGGTAGGAACTGAAAACGATTGAACAGCGACAACATGGAACTGCTCCGCTTCGCAGGGATCGGGGCATCACCTCCGGCCTTCCACCTCCAGGCCTTTTCCTCGGAGAAGGAACTGATGCACCCGTGGCAATTCTCAGAACCTTCAGTCTGAATAGGGTCAAGAAGGCGAAGATACGATTCTGGAAGGTCTGCCAATAAATGGCACAACCATAGTCCCAGTTTTAGCCCGCACCAGCAATGAAATGTAAAGGTGGAGCATGGTTTTTCGGTCCGCACCCCAAGTCTTGGCGGTGAGGTGGCCGTAAGAGTCCAAGGACGGCGGCAATTACGCTTTGAGGAGAGTCATCAATGAGGAAGGTACGTGGAGGCGCTAATCGAGCAACAGAACCAGGAACCGCAACCCTCGGCTCCACAGATATGGGAGCCATAGAGGCGTAACAGTGGAGGCATTGTAGGCGACCCCTACGACGAGGAATTTTTCCGGAAAAGCACGGCTGTAGTTTCCTACGTGGAAAATGTAAAGCCACGCGCAGAGCACCAGGAGTAAACCCTATCGATGGCAACCTGAAATTGACGTTCCATACAAGGAAAATTTTAGGTCCAGCAGATGTACAGGGCAAAGTCGCCAACATAGATGGAGCAGCGCACTGAGGTCGGGATGGAATCGATAACACCATTGAAACCAATAGCGAAAAGCAATACGCTCAGTACACTTATACACTGCCCTGCGGCACCCCTTTGTCCAGGACAAACGCCTGCGACAGCGTGGTACACAAAAGGACCTGAAACGAACGACCGACATCAACACTGAAGGAACAGCAGGGGAACGTTGCCCCCTACAGTCTAAGGAGTGGAGGCTCTCCAAACCTCCCCAGCCTCCACCGTGCTCTCAGATACGCCTTTTCGCGGAGGTCAAAGAAAACGGGCCAAGGTTATTTTGCTGGAAGCAAATGCCTTACGAACGTCGTGATCCAACCGAAGGAGAGGATCCTGAGTAGAGTGATGATAACGAAAACCAAATTGGTAGTCAGAAAAGGAATGAAGTTGCTCCAACGTGGGAACAAGACGATAAGCCACCAATCTCTCCATGAGCTTGCATGTGCTGCAGGTCAATGAAATAGGGCGATGGTTATCGGAAGAAGTGGGATCCTTCCCAAGTTTGGGAATTGGGAAAATATATGCAGTAGACCACAGACAGGAGGGAAGACCCCCTCCATCCATATTCTATTGTATAAGCCGAGAAGGAAGGCAATGGCAGATGGATGAGCATGTCGAAGCATCTGAGAAGGAAATGCCGTCAGGGCCTGGCGCTCCATCCCCGCAAAAGTTTGACTGCATCCCAGAACTCTACTTTTGGTGAAATAGCCGGTTGTATGGATAGGTCTGTTCCAGGCGGAACAGAAAAAATCAGGAAACTCCAACCCGCAAGCGATTAGAACGAAAAGGTTTCAGGATACGGGAGCCCCGCTGGAGGAGGAACGCGAAGTGATACCCAACTCGTCCGCCACAACCCCCGGGGCAGAGATGACATCAGAAGTTGCGGGCCGTAAACGAGGCAATAGGCGGATCAGCATGGTGTTTTCGGGAAAATTTTCGCACTTTTTTATGGACTGATGATACAAGGCGTAGAAGGAGAACTAACGGTGGACGCGTATGTGCGAAAATCTGTTTCCGGCGTAACGGTGGCGATTAATACGCGGGAGCGGGCCGGCCGAAGCTTAAACATAATCAAGTTTGGAAAGGTGTGGGAGTCTGTTTATACAGCTTATACAACTTACGCTTCTCACGATTAGCCCGAGCACACTCCTGGTTCCAACCAAGGGGGTTGTTGATTCCGGGTCCCAGATGAACGGGGTATAGTGCTCCGTTGCCGTCCTGAAGGAATAACCTCTACGCACCTGAAAGTATAGGTGAGACAATCTGTGCGCTGGCTCGCGGCAGTGAAATAAGCAGTACGTTGAGTCGGCACTCTAGGATAAGTGAATGTGTGAAGTAGAGAGTAAAGTTTTGGCAGTGTGCACTGAAAGAGGAACGAGCTAAGCTCGGATTCTTAGAGGTACCGACTGAGATGTACGAGATATTGTCGCGCCACTGTCCACACGCCAGGAAAAGGTGGTAGCTTGCGGACTGGTGCACGGGGAAGGGAATGGTTATGTCGCAACGATAGGACCGGATGTGTGGTAGTGGCATGGTTCACGTACCAACAGAGGAAAGACGTACTATTCCCATCTTGCCAATAACGATTCTAAAGACGAGATGGAAACACAAACGAAACTGTCAACACCAGGAAGAAGTGCCTTGTTAATACAAAACGTTCAAAGGTGGGAAGGCCCGTGTTGAGACATTCCCAATGAAAAATCCTGCAAAATACTCAACAACCAACCGGCATTGGGGGGGACGCAACAGAGTCTCCCCACAAAGGATGGCGGAAGGTTAAAGTCACCGAGGACCAACATAGGCGGTGGAGAACCACGTGAAAAATGCGACGGAGACCTTTTCCTTATCTTGGGTATTATTTTACAGCTGGGTCGCCAGGTTACAAAGAAGCCGCGACGCTAACAAGGTTAGGCGGCGCGGTCAAGATGGATACGGCAGCTCTAACTGCATTGCAGAGGGAGAAGAGGAGGCTATTTTCCGCGCACTCGAGGTTGGATGGAGGAGAGCACTCGACACGCGAGAGGCAGGCTCAATGCAGATCAGACTTATCTCTCGCATGGTATCGGCATCGTATTGTAGCACATCAAGTGACAGGCCATTTATTGCAACTCTCGCGAGGGATTATGTTGTATATGTGTATGTGCATAATAGAGTTGGCTAAGGATAACCTCTAGATATAAGTGCTGGATATCAGCAGCCAAGGCTGGATCGATCGACAAGTAATGCTATCGTCTAGTTCGCGAGAGGTGAGTCTGGCTACGGCAGTATCCACGCTACGGATAGCAGAGCAGTGGTCCATGGGATGAACGAGAGCAGGTCAGAAATGTACGTGATCGTGATTATATTGCATGCCAACGAGTGTTTAGGGATGTGGCAGTCTTCTCAGAGGTTAAAGACGGAAGGTCCCGTGAGCCGTCGGACGACGCCACCGAGCGGAACTCAAACCTGGCATGAGCGCAGATGGATCGAATATGCGATAGTGCAGACGCGAGCGGGATACTGTGTGATAGCCTGGGTCGAGCAGGGGTTCCTGGGCACAATCAGAGAGGGCTCGCACCAAATCCACGACTCCAGCATTTTCGAACATCCGCTCCCCTCAGACATCTTAGCAAAGCCGGGCAGGGGGAGCGTCCTGCCAGGAGGTTCCCTATAACAGAGGCTGAGGAAGATGGAAGACGGATGACAAGTAGGAAAGGTGTCGGCGGGAGTGAGATGAGACACATCGAAAGACAAGTGCATGGCGTCAGCAGTTAAAATCTCGGAAGCGGTCCCCGCGCATCGGAGTAGAGGCCAGATGGACTCAGGCGACGGGTCCGAAGTCAAAGGGGGCGGAGGGGAAGAGGCAGGTAGGGAAGAAGACTCCTTCTTCATGCGTCCACCAGCAGCCAACCCACCCTTAACACACATCAAAGCGGCGCCACGTCTACCCGAAGGAAGAATGCGGTCGGGCGAGGTGTCAATCGATACCACCTCGGACTTCCCCCTGGACGGGACCCCAGTGTCAGCACGTGACAATCATACGGAAGAAGAGTAGTCCGAAGAGTCGTTCATGGTGGCATCCGAAAAAGTCTCAGAATCGCTAGAATAATGTAGAAGCGAAGCGGACTTAGGCGGCGTGAGTAATATATGATCAGAACGGGAAGAGCTTGGGCCAGTGTTCCTGAATTGGCCACGCGGTTGTCAGCGCGGCGAGCCCGTTTCGGGAGGACAGAGACAGGTCCCCCAGTGCAAACGGGTACCTTTTGCTTCAAGAAGTCCGTGGCCCGATAAGGAAGCGAGTACGGATGTTTGGACTGGGAAGATCCAATCTTGGACGAACTTTCGCAACAGTTAAGAGGGACATGACGTTTCCCCGACGAAACATAAGCAGGTCGTTTCCGGGAGATGGTATAGAGAAGCTCCGACGAGGCACAGGGACGTTTGCCATCGACCTCAGAAGCGGAATTATCGCAAAATCAGATATCCCCTTGGGGGCTGCATGGACCTCTACAAGAAGAGGAGATGAAAGAGGGTCGTGTGTGTCGGCGAAGAACGAGTGGTCCGGTCCGGCGGACCATTTCGGTAGAGTTGGGAGGACAATTGTTCCAGAGGCCACAAGAAAACCACCGAAACAGTGATTCCGTAACCGCACGGAGCCCGAACGGATTCGAAACGTGAAAGCGAACCAAGCTCCGGACACAACGCACGGGGGGCGATGAGCCGGAACAGGCAACCGCAGATGGAGTGGACGCTGCCGCAGCAGTATAGAAGAGGAAGAACCAGCTTCTCCCTCGCCCGGCGGGTAGCCTCACGACGGTCCATATTTATGAATTGGCGCACTGCCTCCAGGATTTCCTTCTCCCAAGGCGAAAAAGGGCAAGTGGACAGAGGAGGCGCGGGTGGCCCCTACAGTGTAGGACAAACAGGAGGATCGCTGCACAGTCGGCTGGAGAGAGAACTGCCACATGTCGGACAGATGGTCTGGGAGAACCGACAATATTTCTGGGGTGACCAAATTTATGGCACTTGAAACATCTTCTCGGAAGGGCACATAAGTCCAAACCGTGTGCATGGTAAAACCAAGTTTTACCTTGGATGGAGGGAAAGGCACAGAGAAGGTAAGTAACAGACGAGGGTTCGGCTTTGAGGGGTCATCCTTACGTGGAGGAAACCGATAAACGGATAGGCACGTGGTGAGCCTGTAAATGAGTTAGATGTCAACCGAAGCATCGGTCCGAAACAGAACTTTCCGCGCTATATGGACCCTTCACGTGTTACGAAACAGTCGTCAGTTTAGAAATGACGGATCTTCCCCAGAATGGATAGGAGCAAGGACGTTGCTCGGGTACGAGAGGGCAGCACGAACCAAGAGGGAACCGTTTCTCATGGCGCAGCCTGTGGCTCAGTAGTTTGAAGAGCAGCTTCCATAGCATCACTAAGGATGAGTGCTCACAGAAGTCAGTGGACGAGATGACGGTGAAATGTAAATTAAAAAATAAAAATCGGGTAGAATCAAGACCCGGAACCCCTGGAGGGGGTCGGAGAAAGTGATCGTCGTCGGTTTATACTGGCGTTTAGGAACGGAACCCCGCTGACGCAGAGGGGCTCCTGGAATGGCAAAAGTAAAGATGGAGAGACAAGGGTAGTCTGAGAGAGGCCACAACAGCCTCACCTGGTCTAGACGGGGCAGGCCCTGAAACGGGACCGGAATCGAGGGCGATAGGGGTGGGTGGTGGAGTACCAACCATTTCATCAACAAGGGCGTCAAAGCCCCTGCTGGTCGCAGGCCTGGGAACGGCCAGGGAGACGGGTTGGGGACCCGCCAGATGGTGATTGCCGCCTTTCTGGAAAACGGTAAACTTTTTAGAATTTCTTCCCATGAAAAATACTCCTGCAAAACATCAGCACCGCAATAAATAAACACAAATTCAGATATAAAAAATTGATGAATAAAATAAATTACTACTGGTGTAACTTCGCCCACCAAGGCCCAAGCTACATTACCTCCCCCCTAGAAACCCACACCCCGTAGGGTGGGGGGTGTTGCCTCGGAAAAGCCCCCCGGAACTTCGCGTCGAGCTACAAAGATGAAAATAAAAGCCGTGCACCACACGAAAAGACGCGAAGCCCAAGATTATGCGCCCAAGTGCAGACAGCCTCCTCACAGGTTTGGGCAAGGTTCGGGACCCCTACAATAAGCGGCCCGGAGAAAGGCGAGAAAAACCGATTTTTTAACTGTACCCTCACCCACGTAGGAAGGAGGCAAAGATGGGGCCCATTGACACACAGCAGAACAAGCAGCCCGGTAAGCCACCAGGAAGCAGGGTAATGGGACTCCCAGAAGAGAGAGACCAGGGATACGTGTAGGGTAGTACGTACAGAAAACGGAGGAGAAGGGGCATAAACTGAGGAAGGGAAGGGAAGGGAACGGGTAAAAATGAATAATATAATAGAAATAAATAATAATAATAAGAATAATAATAGATAATAATTAATAATAAAAATAATAACAAGAAAAATAATAAAATAAAAAAACAATAATGAGGAGGGGAGTAAACAAAACGAATAAAGCAAAAGAAAGAAAGTGGCTCTTCGCAGACACAAAAGGTCTGCGTGCCCCCTCTCGACGGCAACGAGGCCACCTTCGTGAGGAGGGCCAATAATAATTAATATAAAAATAATAATTAATCAATAAATAATAATAATAAACTAACAATAATAATAAATAATAATAACTAGATAATAATAATAAAATAATTACCCTTTAAACTTTGTATGTACATAATTTATTAAATTATATAATAAAACTTAGAGACATCATGGTGTAATCAAAAAAACTACTCTACCTGCTCCAAATTCATAAAGAAAATTTTTTAGTGGCGTTAAATATCGACTATAATAATAATAATGTAATAATAGAATATAATAATAAATATAGAATAATTAATCAATAAATTAATAATAATTTATATAAAATAATAATAATATATTAATAATAATATCACAAAAATGTTACATACTATTATCACTTTCGATTAAAATTGGGGAGAAGGTTTCAAGGATTGTGCTCCATTTTTGGCTACGGTCAATTCTCTCATTTTCATAAGAAAATAGTCAGTTTGTATCTTGGGTCTACTACAGTACTTAAGACAATCTTGTTTTGGTATGTGTCTATTGATCCTTTCCTCTTCCTGTTTTATTCATAAATCTAAACTCTAATGCCTTTTTTCAAGCTCTTCTTTTAAAGTCTGAACTCCACTTGAGTCGACCTCAGAGTTTCTAGCAGAATATGCTGGATGAGCTCGAATATGGAGATAATTGTTATTAGAATAATAAACCAAATTTATTTTCCAGGCCATGAGAATCGCTATTGAAAAAAGCTCTTAAGAAATTTTTTCAAGTATTTGCCATTTATTAGCCAATCAAAAGCTTGAGAATGTTTGATTTGTCTACAATTATAACTTTTGGCAGATTGGTCTTTTCAACAATTCCAATTTTTTGATAGAATCAAATATTGTGCTATTCCCACCTGGGGTATTAACATCTTGAATGTTCGCGCCAATAAGTGGGCAAGCAAAGATGTGCATCAAGTCTCTTTGTATTCTTGTAAGTTATCATTACAGGTTAAACTGGAGTGATTGAAGTGTGTGTGCAAATTTCCTACATTTCTTTATTAATCACTTACTGTTCTTTGAGTAAAAATTTAGGACAGATTATCCCAAAAATCGATACTCTCTTCAAAAACGGGCCTGAGGAGCCCATTCTATTGTTAAACTTCACACCTTTATGAACGGGGCCAGGATCCCATTCCATTAAGAAACTTTAATTTCAAAACAGGGCTAGAGGAACCCATTCTACTTTCAAATAACCTATTCAAACCAGAACGCTGTTGAGTCCATTTAAAAGCTAAGAGCTCTATCATTGTAACAATAAAGATCACAATTTCTTATTCCCTTAACAGGTTTCCTTAAATAAACCATTTTTAATTGGACATTCTCATATACAAATAAAGTGAATAGAAAAATAATAAACACACATTGATATGTGAATAGTTATATCCTAATTACATACTCCTAATCATACACAACTCTATAACTATAGCTTTCCCTTTCTTTCTACATTTCATCTTTTTTTGTTGTACTAGAAATGGCCATGGAGCTCCATCTCTACTTTACACTTGACGCCTTATTACACTCTGCCATTATGACAGCTCTTCGCAAATCGGCAGGGTAGCCGCCATTCTTTAGCTGCTCTCTTAAACAGAACATTTCAAAAGAGGCCAGGGAGCCCATTCTACTAAGTCATAATTGTCATTATCATATGAACAGGCTAGCCTTGTGTGAGCTCTTCTATTTAGTCCAGAATTAAATTTTTCCCTCGCCATTGGGTCATACGTGTTGAAGCCCCCCTTTTTTTCCTAGCAACACTCATAGAGTCTTTCAAAATAACGTAGGCCTGGGGAGCCTCGGATTACTATTGTTTAAATACTTTCACACATTTTATGAACGGGGCCACAGGAATCCCATTCATTACAGAAACTTTAAATTTAAAACATAGTAGGCTAGGATGCTCCCCTTTACTTTCAAATAACTATTATTATCAAAACCAGACACCTTGTGAAGTTACCAATTTTATAAAGCTAAGAGCTATTACTCACCTATTCATTTATAACTATAATATAAATAATAACTAGGAAATAAAAAATACGCAATATAGTTTGAAATTAGATTCCAGTAAAAATAGCCTAATGAGTGTGTGCGCAACGATATGGGTGAGAAATAGTGTAATGATAGTGTTTTATGTTGTGTAACTAAAAATACTCTATATCATTACATAAAATTATACAGTAAAGAAAATTCCCGAAATAGTTGGCATATAACCCTACCTTTAAATGAGTCAATAGTTAATAATATATAAATGATGAATAAACTTTTGGTGGGTAACAGAAAAGATTACATAAATTCCTAAATATATTAATTAGTATTCACGTATCGGGTGTTAAAGTTACAATATGTAATATAGAGTGACATATATTACTTTTTGTACCTATTAGCGGATTGATACCTAGGACAACACAAAGGATCAGTACCGGGCCAGGAAGCTACATATTACGATTTTATTTGGAACAGACTGCCGGTTAGCGAACCCGAGATAACTAACAGGAATCTATAGATCTTAGGAACTTTTTTCAAATTGTGTTTTTTCTTTAATAAGAGTATCTATGTAATATGAATTGATTTGTCATTTACTCATTATTTGTCATTATGATTATGCATAAAAAATAATATTTAAGGAAAATTGAGATATATGATGGACAAAAATATCATTGTGTATAAAAGAATGATCCTTCGACCTCTATAGAGGCATTATTACCAGAAAAATAACTTGATAATAATATGAACAATATTTTCACGCGAACTCCATGACTGAAGGAATAGATACCGGGTAGATCTGTAATTAATTACTGAATAGACGAGGGGTGTTGAACATTTGTTGTGGAGATTTTTTATTTTTTTTTTAATTGATAGTTAGAAGATAGATTTATCTGAATTTTATTGTATTTTATGGAGCAGCAAAACTTTGTGCTTTATCGAATTATTTATTATTGATTATAATAAGAAAAACTTATGAGATTAATTGAATTCCTAAATTAGTTGACGTTAATTAAGTATAAGTTGTAGTAAATAATAATTATTGATAGATAGATAAGATAGATAGATAGATATGAATTATTTTAGGTATTTATCTACTTTTAAAAACATTATAGTAATATACATCTTTACTTCTTACAAATATATTTTTTTGCATTTAACATTATAAGATTTTATATGAATATAGTATATAATTAATTATGAATTATATATATAAATAGATATATAGATATTAATAGTAATAGATTAGAATTAAAGATATAGATAGTATAATTATAGATATATAGTAATTAGTAATTAGAATATATATAAGATAGATAGATAGAATAGATAAATAAAAAATATAGATATTAAGATAGAAGAGACTTGGGTTTTTGAGTTTATTAAAGGAGTTTGATAAAATAGAATGGATAGATGATAGTAAGTGAGTTATGTTTATAGTATACAAATTTCATTATAATAAAAATGGGGAACTTTAGACAAGATGTTATTTTATACTCTTTTTAATTAAGCCTTTGTTTTATCCTTTTTTCGGAAGCTATCAATTGTGTTTAAGAAAGTGAATTATGCGGCTTATTCTTACCAAATAGGTAATAGCTAGGATTAGTTAATATAGAATATTATGAAAAATAAATCGCCGAATTATTAAAAATCAAATGTATTAGTTTATTTTAAAAATATAAATGATGAATTTTCATAATGTAAAAAACATAAAAAACAGAATATATGTTACATACATACCTAAATAGTTTGAGTTTAAAAATTTGATTACTTTTTTGTGCAATCCTGCTCTAGCAAGGAGGTTACCTTTGTAAGGGAAAGAATAATAAAGCTGAATGCCGTTGCCGATCAATATATTATTCCTATTGACTGGTGTAGTTATTATTAAATATATATATTGAGATTATTTATTATGTATAATAATTATTGTTGAATTATATAGATAAAAGAAATTACTTAGAGAGATAGATAAACTACTGAACATTAAAACAAAATATTAACAATAGACTTTTTATAAGCAAAAATTTTTAGAGATTTCTTTAAAAAAAGTTAATTCCATAATTTTTCTTTTAGGCATAATTATATAAAGACTTGCTTGAATTCTTGAGAACGTTTGTGGTGTAATGAGAAATAAAGGTATGCTCTACCATGTTGATGTGGAGTTAAACGTCATCTCTTTCCTCAAAAAGCAAGTAAAACCCGAGTAGTTACTGAAAAAAAGCTTTATATTAAACTTTGAAGACCCGTAAGAACTATGAATTCATAGAAAGTACTGGCGTTTCCACAGAGTAGCCCGATTGGCAGCCCGGCTGCGTGGACCGCACCACTTATATATTATATATATCAAGGCGCACATGCATCGTTTTTTTCCGATGAGCCTCGTAATTATTATGACGCACTATCTACGTTCCACGTATAAACAAGTCACAAAGATTCAGACGTCTCGTTAGTTTTAAAATACTTCCATCGATTTATTCGGGAATTTATAATATAAACTGGGCGAGTAGGGACGTCACGAGAAGAATATATATTTGTTTAAAATAAAAAAATCTTATTTTACAAAATATCTAAATAACAAAGGGTATATTGGCAAATTTATTTTAGATTAATAATTTCAGTTAACTTTATAGTCCTTTAATATCTTAACCTTAAACTTTGTTCCTAATTCAACCCAAACTAGAATCCCGGTTCGACATGCAATATTTGGTTAAGGCAGTAATTTATCATAGGAATACTTGGTTACTTAAATTTGTATCTTTTGAACAATCTTAAGCTATCTCTGATTTATTCTGAGTGAGGAGTTGGTATTATGGCACCCAACATTAGATTTAAAAGAGCTTTAATGAAGTCTTGCTCCCGAGTCCGGAAGTCTGTATAACAAAACAGTTAAGCATTTTAATAACCTTTCTCGTAAATAAATATATGATATTATATATATATATATATATAATAAATATATTAATTAATATAATATAATATTAATATATTAATATTATTATAATATATATTTATATAATAATATATTATATATATATATATATAATATATATATATATATATATATAATATATAATATTAATATATATATTATTTATATATATATAATATTAATACTCATTATATATATAAATCTATTATATATATATATATATATATATATATATATATATATATATATATTATATATATTAATATATATATATATATATATATATAATATATATTAATATATATTATATATTATATTATAATATTATTAATATATATATATATATCAATATATATATATATATATATATATATAATATTCAAAAGAATATAAAAATAATGAAATATGAAAAAGAAATATTTAGAGTTGATATATTTATAATATATATATAATATTTAAATATATATTAATATTTATAATATATATATAATATAATATAATATATATAATATATTATATTACTATATATATATATATTTATATATATATTAATCTAAATATAAAATATCGGCAAAGATATATACGCTTTAACAAAGTAATGATTGCTTAACTTCAATTATATCTATTCGATTGAATGTATCTTTTATTCAGTTTTTTCACCAACTATAATAATCCTTAAAAAAACGCTCACCGTCCGTGATCAAAAAAATTAGTAAGGTTCATTTTTTTTATTTCGCGAAGATAATTTAGGGGAGGGCAAGTGACCCCCCCCCTACTGTAATACGAAAAAGTTAGATTAGAGTATATATTTAGCAGAGTATCAGAAAGTCTTATCAAGATTTAGCAAGATTAAGAGATGAAATACGAGTATATGTTTCATAAATCTATAAAGTTTAAATGAAAGTTTAGAAAAGTGTCCCTGTGACGAATTGTTAAAGAACAAAGAGAGTTAATTTAAAATTTATGTCTCCATGGTAGGGAAAAGACAATGTAAGCCTCCATGACAGAGTTAACTTTGGTAGTGCGCTCTGTAATTAAAAGAGGTCTTCTCTTGTCAAAGAAAAACTATTCGCATTCGTTTTTCTTCGCAAGCTTTTGCTAGGTATTGTATTTTGATGTATTATCAAAGCTTTTCACTCCACCCGAGTTACCTGCTTTGTATAGGGTATGCATGTTTGTGGTCGTACAACACATATGGAGGGTTTCCGTTGTCAAATTTAACATAAAAGTAACAACATGAATGGATTTTTTAACTTTTACCTTAAGTAACTTAATCTTACAATAAAAATTATATATTATAAATCTTTATATCCTAAAACTTATAACTATAATATCTTATATGAAAATTAAAATATTTTTTTTAAGGTAATTTTAAGATTCATTATTTTATAGTTTCAATTATTTATATTAACCGCATATAGCTTGTAATAAATATGCAAAAATTCTTTCTGATTATAAAGTAAGCATGTTTACTTTTCTGCTTATCATGTTCTTTCGCTATGTGAAATATGTTGGTTAAATCCTTTTCATTGTTTAGTAATGTTTCACCTATATTAGCCCTAAGAGAGCTTTTAATCGCTCTCAATCAATACTAACACTTTACTTCTACCAGAGGTTGAGCAAATACGAGCCCATAAAGGATGGTCTATCTGATCGTTCAAGCACAGTAAGCTGTCACATTATATAGGAAAAAAAATTTAGACTATAACTAAAAGTAGGAGTTAATACAGAAATAATATCCTGTAGAAGTTCAAAATATTTCTCTTATTTTATAATAACTTAATAATACTTTTCCATTTTAACTTTGAAATGATTACAAAAAACAATAAAATTTCAAATATTTTATTAAAAATAACTTACTTAATATATTAGTCTTTCTAAAGTATAAAATTAAAATATATAATTAAATTATGTAATATTAAATAATTTATAATATTAAAGTAAATTATTAATATATATTAATATAATATTAATACTTTTAAATATAGTATAATATATATATATTGTAATATATAAAATTAATATATATTAATTATATATTATATATATATATATATTATTATAATATATAGTATATAAAGAAATTTATCGAAGTACCATCGTCAAACCAAGGTTTTTTAGTTATTCATTTTATTTAAGGTTATTCATTTTATTAGTTTAATCAATTTGAATGGGTTATGAAAGAATTTCGATGGATGGAGATGGCAGGAAATTAATAGAAGAAAAGAGAAGATCTGGAGTAGAGACTGAGATGGAGGGTGAATGAAGTTTTCGAGAGACGTGATGATTATGGTCTCTAGTGTGGCGAATTGAAGAGAGTTTGAGAGAGATTGGTAGAAGAGATTTGGCAGAGCCGTGGATGTAAAAAAGGGAAGCCGGGCCTTGAGAAACCAAGGGTAAATAGACGTGAGGATAAGAGTAAGTATAGTTATGGTTTGTAGAAGTGAACTAGAAACCACTCCTCAGTGAGATGAAAAGTTATTATGTTTAGAGTATGGTGGGGAGAATGCACAAGGGACTGGAACAAGTGTCTTAGAGGTTATTAAAAGTATTTTATAGGTGTAATAATTTATGTGTTGGAATGAGAAGGGAACGGAACGATGCAGAGTTAGTAGGGGAGGTTTAAAGAGTTTTAGTGATGGCACGGGAAAGTGTGGGCATTGGTATGACAAATTAAACGTTGGTTTATGGTAATTAGGTAATAAAGAGGATACTGAATTTACGATTAAGAGTGTGCTATGAGGTGTATTAGTACATACGAGTGGGAGTAATGGTTGTTATACCTGATTATGTGTAGTTATTTGTGGATTAAAGTATGGGTATGTATGGAAGAACCTATGGTGCTGATAGAGATAGAGAAGAATAGTATAGAATTTAGGAAACGAGTTCAATGATGTTCATGTTAGTGGAACAATCTTAAGGGGTTGGTGTAGGTGTTGAGAGAGGAAATTGATATAAAGAGGGGAATGAACGTAAATGAGATTGAATGAGTGGATGGTGAATAGAGTGTTGTCAGGAAAGGGGTATAAATAGAGAGAGAATAAATAGAAGTATAGTACCTTGAGATGGTTTGGTCAAGTGGAAAAGATGTAAGGGTAGAAAAGTCGGGATGGATAGTTGTAGTTTGAAGGCGGAGGGATATTAGTGAAGGAGTGTAGTTATGGTGAGGTGTAAACCGGACCGAGTTGGTGGAGGAGAGATAACAGCACGAGAAGGAGAAGATGAGATTGCAGTCTGGTGAACGAAAATGGCTGAAAGTGAGGAAAAGTAATAGGAGATGAGTTATTGGCAGGGCAGAGGAATTAGCAATAGGTGCATGATAGGGAGAGAAGGCGGGGTTTTGTGAATGGGGGTACATGGGGATATGTATATGATTAGTGGCCCGCAACCTATGGGCGAGGAGAATGAAACCCTTACATTGACGGATTATATCATACCATAGTGGAGTTTGAAGTCCCCCGTCTGTCGAGTCCCACACTGATGTCGTAAAGGGTAGGATTTTTCTGGTACTGTGACAGATTGCATCGCACATAAATTAAATGGGAGTACAGATGGAGGGCGGTTAAAGGCTGGGCCTGTATTTATGCTATTTTCGAACGTTTTTTATGTTCATGGTTCTCATCTACTGCTTGTATTATCTTTTCTCGATTGCTTGGTAGCTAGCACCTTACCACCGCATCTTGGGGCAATATAGAGGAAGGTGAAGAAGATAGAGAAAATAGAGAAGACCACACTCTCAAATTATATATATATATATTTAATAGGTAGAAATTAATAGATTTAAGATATAGTACCTTTATATAATTTTATTAATATAAGTGGTTGACATATCTTTGTTAGCTTTTTAACTATATATATACTATATTATATAATATATAATACTTTTGTTTATTTTACCTTATATAATAATAATTATAAATTTACTTTCATCCTAATTTTTAAAATAATTTTTCACTACTCACAACTACCATAAACAAAAAACAATTATAAATCAAAAAAAGCTATAAAAAAAAAAAGTAGTGAATAAAAATTTAGTTTAATAAAAAATAAAATGAAGGAGTAATACTTACATCTTCATCAATATCATTCTTTAAGCACCACAAACAATTTTTTGCTGACGTTTGCGCAAAGCTTCAAGATTATTGTATTTTATTATCGTGAGGCAACTTGACTTAATTTCTAAAATTTTTACCAATCAATTTTGTGTGGTCCATTTTTCTGTGCCTCATCTGCCATGTAAGCCTTTCGAAATAGTAAAACAAGACCCTGTAAAACTTTAATCCGTCTTTGGACACTTCACTAAAACCACATTAGCTATCTCCCCAAATTGTTCAAAGTATACATTGGACTTTCATCTGTGATTATCTGTAATCAAGGCCCACTAATAAACACCCCTGTCGGTCATATCTTCAGGTTCAGTGATGTGTATTTTTATATATATAAATATCATTATATAAGAGAAAATTGTCTATTATTTACCATATATGAATATATATATAGTATACATATATATATATAAGTAAATATATATTTTATATACATAATATATAGAATTGAATTATATTTACTAATATATAATAATAATAATATAATATATAATACCTATTATATATAATATAATATATATATATATATATAATATAATAAATATAATATAATATAATAATATATATATAATAATTATAATATACTATATATATTATATACTATATATATATATATTATATAGGTAATTATATTTTATAATACATAATATCATATTATATTATATCCTCACATAATTCATTGGCTATATTTAACATTTATCCAATAATGTTTATGAAAATTTTATTATATGCATAAAAATAAATAATATTATTTATTATAATAAATTATGGTAATATTAAAATATTATAGAGACACGTTGGTATGATAAAAAAAGAATAATTGAGACAAACAGTAACTAAACTGGCATAAATTCCTTCTTATAAAAATAAATTAATATGAATAAAAATTTCGCGAAGAGTGGATAAAATAAATGAAGGATATTATAAAAATTTCACGTATTTTATTCTATAAAACTAGATTTTGGACTATTAATTTTTTTATTCGCTTTCAAGGAACGGTCGATTGACATCGTACAACTTTTCTCATTTCAATATATTGTGTGGTCCCACTTTTGAGTGCACTCATAGAACCAATGTACAGACACCTTGAACCACAAGGTAACAAACCACACACCTCGTGAAATTTATTCTTTTTACTATCCTTGTTACTAACAGCTATCAGGTTTCTAAACTACCTCTCCATACCTCTCCAAACTGTTCAAAATATAGCTTAAGACCTTCATCTGTAGTTCCACAATCAAGGTTATCAATAAACAGCTGTCGCATCTGTTTATAGGGTTGTGATTACTATATAATATATATAATAACTATATTATAATTATATATATATAATATATATTATAACTTACCTATATACGGCTTTTATATAATACTAATCCTTATTGATATTATTTATTATATAACTATATATATTTATGAGCTTATTATTACATAATCTTATTATTAGGTTTTTATTAAAGAGAGAAGAGAGACCGAGCCGCACGCAGAACGCAGAAGAAGAGAGACAGAGAGTAGGAGGATGGAGGGCTATGAGAGAGTAGAAGAGAAGAGAGAGTATTGGCGCACGCATGTATGTAATGAAGATTTAAGGGCACTGAGATGGTTTAACTAACCACTTAGAGCGATGTTAATTAGAGACTAAAATGTAATAAGGAAGAGAGTAGAGAGAGAGAGAGAGAGAGAGTGAAGAGATGGTGAAAGTAGAGTAGAGAAGAGTAGAGTAGAAGAATAGAGAGAGAAGAGAGATGTAGAGAGTATTGGGATGAGAGTGAGATGGAGAGAGAGCGAGATGAAGAGAGAGTAAGTGAGTATGCTATAATATATATATATATATATATATAGTAGCTCTCACGTCTCCACTTTTGGAGTATACACCATCTGTCCGCTTTCTTGGAGCAAGTTTAATATTTTTGTTTGTAAGAGAAATGTTCCTTTACCCCATACTGATCAATAAGATTAGTTCCTCTCTGACAAATGAATACATAGCATGAATATACCTCTTGTCATTAAAGGTTGTTTATTTCAGAAATTAATTAGGACCTCAGTAACGCAACTTTACATTACAAATTTGGTAATCTCAATGAGATCTCTGAGGGATCATACAAGTGTATATTGAAGAATCCTTTTTTTTAAACTTGATTGGTATTTTCAGGAAGGTTTTTTTTTATTGCCAATATCGTACCAAATGAAAATTTTCAGTGAAACAGAAAGTTTATTTATACATAAAATGCCAAAAGTACTTCATATATAATTATATAACAACCAAAGACAGGGGACAGATAGGAGAAATTAAAAAAAAACATGAAGAAGGATTAAGAAGAGGAGATGGAATAGATAGATAGATAGATAGATAGATAGATAGATAGATAATCCTTTTATAACTGCTAGCAATAAACACCTGATAAACAATTTAGAAACTTTAGCAATTTAGTGTAATTTTTTTGGTTTAATTTTATATTTATTTTATAAAATTAAAGTTAATATTTATAGACCAAGAGATAATTAATATTTTGACTAAATTACGAGGAGGGGAAATTAACATATTCTAGCGATGCCTTTGCCATATTCATTAATTTATAAATTTGAAAACTGTATAAATGTCCTTTTTTTATTTTCATTATTTCTGGAAGAATTAAATCAGCAAAACTAAGAAAAGTTCTTTGAATAAAAATTAATCAATTAATTTTAAAGAGCTATGAAAAGGAGTCAAAGATAATACAGGATGATAGGAATAAATATCAACAAACGGGATTTTTATAGAAATACCGAATATTAACAGGTAGGATAGAAATGAGTTAAGATAATTCATATGAAGATGTTTAGAAGATATGCTAACGCCATAATTGATATATAAACTTAGAGGCGATGAATGAGTTAAGTAGTACAGAGTTAAATGAATTTTATAAATGTAAGCTTAAGTTTAAAAAAAATAATACTTACAAGAATGAAAGCGAAACATATCAACCATCAACTTTCAAAGGTATTTGTTATAGGACGTGATTTGTGAGTAAATAAAATAACTAAACAGTTTATTTCTAGTAGGAATTTGATGGAAGATACCATTAAATGTATCAATTTCAATTCTTAAATAAATTATATTTTTGAATATTTCTTAAGTTATTAAAAATAACTAAAATAAAATATGAAGAGCAAAAATGAACAAATTAAATTCTAATATGAAAAATGGATTTTATTTGCGTTTTAAATAAAGCATCATAAATGAGAACCCTAGTATAGATATTGACAACAAGACAACCTGAATGAAATTGTTCATCCAGAATTATTAATTAATGAATTTGTAGTTTACTCAATTAGACTATAATTTAAAGCTAGTTAAATAAGTTATTAAGTTACAAATAATAAAATATTAATTTTTTATATGCATTTGATTATAGTTTTTCAAGCCGCTCGATCTCTTCCGTTATAAATATAAGTTTGCAATTTATATGTGGATTATAGATTGTTTTCCCTTTTTTGCAAGAATAAAACTTTTCTTGATTGAAAATACGAAATTAGCCTCGTGAGAGTGAAACTTTGAGACGATTGTATTCGTTCACACCATTCTATAAATCAAATAAATATGGTTCAATGGAAGAAGATTGAGTCTCGAAAGCAAGGGAAGAAATTAGGAATCATGAATATTCCTTAATGGGATAAGACTATATAATTGAGAATATAAGGACAAAATAGAATGTTATATTAAAGTAGTTTCATGAGTTCACCACGCTTCTTATTTCTTTGACTTAAAAACGCTTTTCTTTCTTAAAAATGTTAAAAGAAAACATGCTACATAATTCTCTACATAATCTATCCTGTATAAAATGGATAAATTATAACTAACAGATGTAGAAGCTGCTCTAATGCCTTTTAATGCCAAGGAGAGTTAACAGTGTAAAATAATGAGAGATGTTTGGAGAGAATGAATAATCATAAATTAACAACTGAGTTAATGTAACTCCCTTTGAGCTCCATATTATTACTGATGAAGACATTATATATGACTAAGACATAGACTAAATATTTCTATATGAATATTAGGAGTAATATGATTCAAATATTGGATTGAATATAAATAGTAGAATATAACAAGATTCATTAAGAAGTAAGTAGATATTATGAATAGAAGTATAAATAAGTAGTTCTAAAGGGATAGATGAAATTTTATTTGCTATACAAGATTTCACACCCTCAGGAGTTTGAGTATGTATGAGATTACCGATCATTTTATTATAAAGGTAAGCTAATATTGTAATTTTCACGGAAAGAATAAGATCTTATGGTATATCAAGAGAAATAAAGGATTAACATGGTATATTATTATATTGTAATTTTATATCATGATAGATAGATAGATATAAAGAAAACAAACGGCCTCAATAAAAGATAGATGAAATGAAAAGATAATAATGCTAAATTTGGAGATATAGACAAAAAATTGGGGAAAACGGTATGTGATATTGCATCGGTATACAGATAGTATTTAATAATGTATTGCATGATTTAATAAAATATAGAGTAAAATTATGAAACATCTAATAAAGAAAGGTTATGAGGAGTAATAGATATGTCATAATAAAGGGAAAATGAACATATTTTAAAGGACGAATCAAGTTTCCTAAGGTGGAATTTAAGAGATAGATAAAAATAAATTCAAACCAGGAGAGGATTCTCAATCGATTCAGGATGCATTAGTTAGGTAGATCCTTAGAAGATAAAAGGCCTAGAGAAATAGAAAAAATAACAGGGGATAAAGATAATTTGCAAATTGTAGAGATTAAAAAATTTAATGGTGAGGAAAAACGTTTGATAAATGAAAAAGATAAATTATTTAGCTTGATAAATTGAATAATTAAGGAGATATATTAAAGAAAAATAATAAATATTAGAGTAATATTTAGACCTATAGGATAGAGTTAGCTATAGAGTTAAGATAGAATATAGGGAGGAGTACTGGTTGGAGTAGATTATTAAGATAGATAGACCTAGATAGATAGATAGAATATAGATAGATAGAATAGATAAGATAGATAGATATAATTAATAGATAGATAGATAGATTAGAATAGATAAATAATAAGTAGATAAAAAGATAGATAGATAAGATATGATGATAGATAGATAGATAGATAGATTAGAAATTTTAAAGATGTTGATCAGTATGATAGATAGATTAGATTAGATGGATAGATAGATAGATAGATAGATAATAATAGATAGATAGAATAAGAAGTAATAGATAGATATAGAAATAGAGATAGATAGAATAGATAGATAATATATAGAAGATATGATATAGATAGATAGATAGATAGATAGATAGTATTCGTTTTTTAATTCATAGAATAGAAGTGAATATTTATCTTTATATGGATTAGATGAAAGATAGATAGATAGATAGATCGATAGATAGATAGATAGATAGATAGATAGATATAGATAGATATATATATAGATAGCTATATAAATAGATAGTTAGATAGATAAATAAATTATGATGATAGATAGATAGATAGATAGATAGATAGATAGATAAGATAGATAGATAGAATTAGATTAGATAGAATCAGTAAGTGGAAGAGATGGTCAGGTTTTTTACTGAAAATACACCACCACTTTTCCCACTCTTGCTTTAACAAATCCTTGATTTTAAGCAACTTTGCTTTTACAACTAATGCTTTTACACATATGATTTTACAACTATGATTTTACTTAATGATTTTGCAAACTATGCTTTTTAACACAGCTTTGCTATTTACAATACTAAACATGCCTTTTACAAACTATGCTTTTAACCACTTTGCCTCTTAAGCACTTTTTCTTTTTACCATGTTTGCTTTTTACTCTCGCTTTTTCAACTATGCTTTTTACCAATATAATTCTATGACTTTTTACACTATGCTTTTTACAAACTTAGCTTTTTAAAAATATTTATTACTTTTTCATAACATTGCTTTTTACACTTGTTTTACCTTTTTGCTTTTAAAATTTGCCTTTACAAAATTAATGCTATATTCAATATACGGTTATAATATATATGTATATATATATAATATAAATTTATATATATAATATATATATATTATATTATATATATAATATATAATATTATATATATATAATTATATATATTATTATATATATGCTTAGTGGAGTACTTATTATAAATATTAATATATAATATTAAATATAACACAAAGACAACAAATAGACATTATAATAAAATAAAGATAGATAGATAGGATGGATAGATTAGAATAGATAGATTGATAGATAGATAGATAGATAGATAAGATAGATAGATAGATAGAGATAGATAGATAGATAGATTAGATGATAGATAGATAGATCGATAGGTAGATAGATAAGATGATACGATAGATAATAGATAGATAGATAGAAGATAGATAGAATAGGATAGATAGATAGATTACTTTACACTTCTTTTCACTTTGCTTTTACAGATAAAATAAGAATAGATAGATAGATAATGATAAAGATAGAATAGATAGATAGATAGTCTTTAATTCTTTATTCGTAAACTTAGTACATTTAGAGTAAATTATAATTAAAATTAGAGTAAAACAAAACAGTAAAAAAAATTAATTTGATAATATTGAGATCATTAAAAAAAATAACCCCTGTTTCATCTTAGGGTGTCTTCTCTGGCTTGAACAAATTTAATCCTTGATTTCAGAGCATCAAGGTCATTTATAAATAAATCAATAACTCCATATGTCTTCACAAATATCCCTTCGATATCTTTCACCATGCTACTTGCTTTAAAAAATAAAGTATTTTTTCTAATGAAATAACAAGCTGCCTAGCATCGAAATAGGCAAATCTTTACTCATTCAAGAGTCGAAATGAAAATTATTTCAGCACCTATGACATATGCAATGAACGAGTACAATCGTTATATGGAAAGACAGATACTATGGATGAAAGCATTACTTCAAATTGAATTGTAATATACTGACTACTATTTGACATATTAGTCCAAAATTTGCTCCGTAAAAAGGTATACATAAATAACTCTTATAAAAAATATAACAAATATATCACATTTAACGAACTAAATCTTCTTATAAACGTTAACGTCTAGATTGTGTTTCCCTAAGCTGCCTTCTTTTTTATGTCTTGCCCCCACTCTTCCTTCTATTTTACAGTTAATAATAAACGAGATATTTTTTGTTTTCAAAGAATTTCTTTAAAATAATACTTAAGAAAATTTTATCAGAGATTATTCTATCTATATCTTTTTTACTTAACTGTTTTTGCGCAAAATTGATAACTCCACTTTTTATTATAATTTAATACTAGACATAGATTCAGAAATAGATTTTTCAGACAATATTTAAATAGTTTTTTGAAAGGCCATCTACACCGATGGAGCCTAACAAACTAATATCTGCATACATGATTATATTCCACATAAAGATTCCTGCTTTGGTACCTATTCTACTTTTCACTATAACTTTTATAAGATCATTAATGTAAATATTACAACAATGGTGACAATTTCCACCCTGTCTACAACCATTTCTTATAAGGCCATTCATTTGCGAGATACCATTTCCTTAAAATTTTTCAAAACACATCAATCTGGTTACAATAGTACTACGAAAGAAACTATAACACACGCATGTCCGAATGTTCATAGCTTCTAATTTTTTTAAATAAGATACCATGATTTACTTTAATAAATGATGCTTTGGTTAAATCCAAAAAAGCAGCATAAACCGAAGATCCATGGTTAATTTAATTTGCTATTGTTTCTTTTAAGCGAAAGGCGTTTCTGTTGAATATTTTTGATCTAATCCCATGTTGTCTGTCCGTCTAAGGATATATAATTTTCTACATATCTAAAAGTCCATACTCAGTCAACCTTTAGCAAAACTGACACAAATCATGATAGTCTATAAGTTGTTAAATAGAGTCCAATCTCCATAATTTCTTTTATATCGGAGCTTATAACCGCGTCTAAGCAAATTCTACAGGGAATATTGTGCATGAATCATGCTATTCACGACTTTTGGATAATAGTATGCCTCACTAAATTTTTTGTTCCGAATTTAAATATGGATAATAAAGATCGTATTCCATCAGGAAACCTAGTGTAGGTTTCATGTTATATATTAATATTTCGCTACATTTTGAAGCATGAACCCATTTCTAGCTTTCTGTCCAGGAAACATTTTATGCAGGCTATCATTTCGATCTGCAAAATCTCATCAAGAGAACTGCCTCTTAATTCGGTTGAGATTTTTCCGTCTATTTCTTTGGAAAAAAGAATTTCCAGCTAGTAAAAGGAACTAACTTTAAATTTTTGTTTTTCTTCTTTGGATTGTTTCCAAATGGTTTTAATGGTTTGTTAACAATTATATAATAGAATTCTTCTTTCTGATTAACAATTATTAATTAAGTTTTTAAGATATTTTTTTTTTGCGATGATTAACATAAGACGTGATGATTTAAAAAACAAACATATCTATTAATTTCTATCACCTCTTCGTTGTCTTCTTCTCTTCCATTAGTTTCAATTCCTTAATTCTTAAATTCGGCCTTCCTATGTAGTTTTATTTAGATTTTCATTCCATCCAGATATACTATTTGTACATTTTTTACAATTCTACAGAGAATTTTCACCTTGCTATTGTAGAATTCACATTATATAATCTTATACCAGAAATTTAATAAATCTAGTGTTTCTTGTCTTTGCAGTTATAATTATTGCAATAGGAAACCTCATTTTTCTAAAATTAATAATTGCAACTAACAGTCAATATTAGTGTAGCTACATATTCATTCAATTTTTAAGCGTAGTTTGAATTCAGTAACGAATTAGCTATCCTGTATAAAAACTTCATTTACTACTTCGTTGGTTATTAGAGAAATGATACTTTCAGTTACTTTAAAACAACATATTAAAATTCAAATATATTATATAAGCAATAGATTAACATAACTGTTTAGATTTTTAATTTTAGATTTCTTGAACAAATCACATGGTCAAGACATGATGTCGTATTATGACGAGCAGAGAAAGATAAGTAACATGAATCTTTTGGGGTAGATAACTTTATTCAAACAACAGTCAAAGATTACTTACAATAATTCCGCTTTATAAATTTTAGCCACCCTCCAAGGAAGTGTGAACTCATCAGAATCAGGCAGTTAAAAATCACCCCAACGTTATACTTCTTTAACGTATACAACACACTTCCCCCACACCCCACCTTATTTCTTGTCAATGAATTAATGGAATTTCAATAACTGGGCGATTCATTATCTTTGTTAAAAAGGGAGAGTATAGCAATTTAATAATCCATAATTTTAGATGAAGATTCAAGATTTTAAAACAATCTCAAATTGATAGAGGTCCATTACAACAATGTACATTGTCGTTCATATTATTTTTTTGGTATAAGCTGTTGTATTCATATTTAAAAAATATAATCAGCATAATCCTTCTTTTTGAGGTCTATTTTATTCCCTCTTCCTTACATGTATTACATTTATTTACAACTTTCGTTTTTGCTACAAAAGCACACATTATATTTGGTCTGGAAAAGTAGATGCAAATATTTGCCTTCAATAAATAATCTTTTTTCCATTTAGCATTAATTTTCTTCTGCTAATAATAATTAGATTCATGTATTAAACCAGTCTCCCAGTTTACAGTATAACTAAGAAATTATTTCCTATATTCTTGC
>JABUQX010060959.1:10000-36239 GCA_015478945.1 Trachelipus rathkii | reverse complement strand
TAATAAAGTGATGACGAAAATATATACTGATCTAGTTACAATAAACAAAAGTAGAAACAGGCCCTCGTCATTAGCACTGCTGGACTCCTTTCAAGTTTCTATAATGATAACCTACAAAACAACAATCTTGAAAACAGATTAGAGGCTTCTAAAGTGTACAAAGAAGTTCAGTTGATCTTCATAAAGCAGTTTCTTCTTGAGTCAGCCAATGAAGATTCAAACATTTGAGGAAGAAACTTCCTCGAATCTTCCTTTCATTGGTGACAAAACAAAAACGCAGACGAAATGTGAAGCGTTATTTTGATGAAGAGCATCGGACTATTGATTAGCAAATTGAAAAGCTTTTGAAATAAATATATTCAATACATCAGATGGATTTGCAATTAATCCAGATCAAAAAATAGATCGTTAGTTTACTAACGGTTTGCAGAAAACTTTTGATTAGGGGTAGAGTATCGATACGACAAAGAAATATCAGAGATATGCCCGACTACCTTATCGAGAAACAGGCTTCTTGTTAAGTAGCTTTCCAGAACTATTGGCAACATACAGCTAATATTTTACTTTACCAGCTACACAGCAACGCAGAGAGAAGCTTCTCCAGAATTAAACAGAAAAATTACTTGAGACAGTACTATGAGTCAGCTCGACTGCCAGCGACGTGGCATTCTGGAGTATCGGCATGAAGAACACTAGAGCAATTAATTTATCCAGCAGTCACGGTATTCTCCTTCAAAGAGCGAGTTAGGAAAATTTAAAGGAAGGTACTATATATAATATAGATCAGGGCCCGTAGCCAGGATTTTTTTTCGGGGGGGCTGCGACTTTCAAGGGGTTACATTTCAAATGAAGTTTAAATCTTATATACTCTATGTTTATAGTTTTTATATACTATACTTATTATATTATTTTAATATATATATTATATATATAATATATATAATAATATATATATATATATATTAATATATTATATATTAATATAATATATATATATACTATATTATATACTATATAGAATATCAATATAATAATATAAATATATTACATTATATAATATTATATTATATATATTATACTATATATATATGATATATATATAATTATATATAATATTATATAATATATATTACTATATATACTAATATATATATTTATATATATAGTATATAATTTTCTAAAACTCACCATCTTTTATTAAGGTCAAATTCCGTTTCCTTGCTGTTTGATGAGTGATTCAAAATTTTTCTTGCGAATGATGTCTGTCTGCTGATTCTTGATTGATTTGCAGGTTAGGGCAAGACCTGTAATCGATCTCCCAACATATCCGTAAATACGTTTTCAGACGCCTTAATGGCGAAAAGTTCTTTTACTGTTGCGGCGATACAGGCAATACTGCTAAGATATTCATGAGAGTAGCAATGTTAGGGAACCTCCTCTTGGTCAGACTTAGCCAAAGCACCGATCCAGTTTTTGTTTTTTTTATTTTCCAGCTGTCATTTACGCTGCCAGAGGACACCACTTCCTGTTTAGTGTATCCTCGCTGAGTCTGGAGGTGTCTTTATAAAGGGATTCATTGTTTCATATGCTTATAAGGTTGACATTGCACTTTCTGGTAAAATATACTGAAGTGAAATGATGTTGTTTTTCATGCGGAAGAAATACGATCAGTCCAACGAAAAATAGATCTCACTTAAACGGGAATAAAATTGTGCGTAATATGATTCGGACTGATGTAGCACATGAAACGATGTTTCTGGAACCTCGTAGTTCTTGAATTGTTATTTCAATACCTAAGCTGTCGCATACATTTTAAGCTTGTGTGAATATGGTTTAAATTCTGTGTCGGCATTTTGTCTATCTTTTTCGAGAAGTGGAATAATGTCTTTCACTAAGTTTATTGCATACAAGTCCAAAATGGACCCCTGTACACTGTTTTGACAAGGTGTAAGCTAGTTCAGAAAATTTACTTTAAAACGAAAAATGTATGATGTGAGTCAATAAACTGATTATACATTACGACGAAGTAGCTTTCGGTTTTGATAATTCACCAGGTCATTCTTTTATTTCTCCCAATGACGCAAGTATTGGCTCAAGAGTCTCTTAAAAGGAAAAACCGTTCTGCCGTCACAACATTCTGGGATCTCGACACTTTTGATCCTACTGTTTTTTGGTTACTACAGAAAATTTTATTTTATCTTCCAGAAGTTTTATGCGTTTCGGACTCGACGAAAAAAAGTGCATATGTCAGAGATGAATCCTAAGATGTTTCGAAATATGCCTGAATTTTACAGAGTCTAGAGACATTGATCTTAAACAATGTGCTACCAACAATTGTGTGGTAATAAGCTTTTAGAGATACTCATGTACGCGCGAATACAGATTGCACTCTCGAGAATTCACCTTCTATGGAAGACGGCCTCCCTCTATCCTTGGCCTCTTAAATCGAGCTTTTAAGGCCAGTGCCGAGTATCCTCCAAAATTACATTTGCTAATGCTTTCCTGAGATACATGAAACCGGAACAACATGCTAAAATTCTCTCGTTAAAGTTAAAGAGTATAACCTCGATCACCCATCGCCGTACCTTACACAATGTGAAAACTGTTCTGTTTGGGAAAATATCCGTTGTTTCATTAGCTAATGCTGAAAAAAATTGTTTTATTAACTTCTTCCTATTTTCCTTTGTACAAGCTGACTAAATGACTGTTATGGTTTCATTCCATATCATCGGACTCGTATACATTGAATTTTTGGCCGATAGAGAAGTAAGTGGTTCTTCACAACCTGGTCACCTCCGTCTGCTCGAAACCTAAGGAGGCATCTAAAATTTCCGTCATTTTCAGGTGGAGTTGATAATTCAATACATCCAGAGTCACTTAAGCCCCTTAATGCACTTGCTGGCCACATATACGTATAGTTTCAATTATTGTTACAAGTTTTTCTCTATTTTCCTTTACATTTTTCTTATTTTGAGTGTCAGTTGTTTGTCTTATGCTTTTGATTTTTTCTGAATAAGAGCTTCATATTATCTTTAATATATATAATAACGACTTGTATATATATACTTATTATTATATTATATATATATATATATAAATATATAATATATATAGATAGTATATACTACTATTATAATATCCTTTATTCATAATATAATATATCTATCTATATATCGTTTGTAGTTTGTTTTCTGCTGAAAAATTTCCTGTTGAAAATTTCGGGGGGCTGCAGCCCCTCAGCCCCCCCCCTGCTACGCCATTGATATTATATATATTATATATATATATATATATATATATATATATATATAATATATATATATTAATATATATATATGAATATATTATATATATATTTATATATATATATTTATTATAATATATTATATATATTACTATATATAAAAATACAAATTAGATGAAATGTGTGAAGGTAAAGAGAGCCCAGTCAATCAACTTGTAAATCTTTTAAATATATCTTTGATGGAATAAAAAAGTGTTTTAAGTTTACTATATTGACCTCTTATATTATATTATATATTTATATATTTTTAATATATATATATATATGTATATATATATTGTATATATATATAGATTATATATTATATATATTAATATATATATATATATTTATATATAATATATATATATTATTATTTTATTTTTTAAAATATATATATATATCTATTATATTAATATATAATATATATATATATAATGATTATATATATATATAATATTATATATATATATATTATTATATTAATATACTATATATTATACTATTATATTAATATATATTAGTATATATATATTAAAGATTCATATATATATTATATATATATATATATATATTATATATTATATATATTATATCTATATATTTATATAATTTATATTATAATAATATATATATATATATTTACTTTATATATATTTTTTTATATATATATATATATATATAGATTATAGTATATTATATAAAGAGAGGCTAAGCAAAATTCTTGCGGGAGGGCCCGAAGACCTTCGCCGCCGCCAACTGGCGTGTCAAGTGAAAAGTGTTGGAGTGGCGATTCTTAGATTGATTTTCTAGTGTTATTAGCGGTTAGAATAATATTTTTTTTCTTTTATCATATATATATTTAGGGCAACTATATAGTGCTTATAATATGAGTATTTCTTTATTTATTTTCATGTAAATATAATAGGTTCCCTGATAAATGCAAATTCTCTTCTTGTTAAAGAATCGTTATTTAATTGGAAACTCTGGTAAATTCTCATTTCTGTTAAACTTAGTTGAATTGATTTCATAATTTTACTTCATTATCTTATGTTCTGTATTATTTTATGGGATTATTTATTTATTATTATATATATATATATATATTATATTATATATACTATATATATAATATATATATATATACTATATATATATATATAATATTATATATATATATTATATTATATATTTTAATATATATTATACCTATAGTATATAGGTGAACTAAATATAGGTCACCACTATCAAAAGCAAAAACTACAGATAGGTACAAGAAACTGATAACATATATGGAATCGCGTATGAAATTTGTATGGCGAAAATGAAAAAAAATTTTTTATTTATTTTTTTTTTTTTTTTATATCTCCAAACTACGAGGTCGAACAAACTAATAACATAGTTTAGACTCAGCGTATAAATATGCATTAAAAAAGATTTGTTTTTTTTGTTAACTAAAAGAATCCCCAGGGTTAACCGCAAAGAGGCAAAGAGTCGGGGTCTCTCGGCTTCCTGGGGACGACGGGATAGGACTATTTCCCCCCCATCCGAGGGGGGTTCCGGAACGCCCCGTCTTTGCGTAGCTTGGGTGTCCGCGGGGTTCTCCCGCCCCTCCCCTACGGGGTATGGAAAAACGTCCCCCCCTCTGTCCCACCGTCGCTCGGAGCCGCCCTAAAAGAATTTTTTCGCTATTGTCCATATATGCCTTTATTGTATTGATTTTAAAATTATTTGAGTGTATAGAATTAAGTAAAAATAATAGTTCAAATTTTTTTTTTTCTTTTCAGCCAATTGTATCATTAATTCCAAAAAATGTTTTAGTTTTCTGCTTGCTCTATTTATAGAGGAGTTTCATTGCGGGTAATTCTTTAGTTGGCACATATAACTATATTATAAGCATAATATATATATATATATATATATTATATATATATAATTATAAGTTATATATAATATATATATACATAATACGAGATGGGCAGTACGGGTACATGTACGGGCTACATGTAATCGGGAGCGATACTTTTTAGTACCGATACCGGTATCGCCACACTTTTGAAAGTACGATGTAACCGGTATTGCCCAATTCAATTTTTGTTGTACCGGTACCGATAAAATCGTACTTTTACTCGGGTTACATTTTTTGGTGTATCATGGCCATGCTTTGTTATAAGGCATGTTTTTAAAATTATTTTTTTTATAATAGTTAGGAACTAGAGGATCTATTAAGATTCTGTCATTAAGACTTGTTTTTAAATTATTTTTTTGCAAATGATTTTGGCCACCAAATTCATATTTATACTATGGACGAATTATCAATTATAAGACACCAGCTGGTTTACACTGATTTTCATGAAATTATAAGATGTTGTAAATGACACGTAGGAACGAACAGTTTAAAAATAAATTAGAAATGAGCCTGAAAAAGAGTTGTCTTGCAAATTTCATATTCCATGCTATACGCCCATGCAGATTGCTTACTTGTTTAAAAAAATTATATGCTCTAATATACTTTGGGTTACTAACATAAAAGATAATATATTTATATTTCCAGCACTCACGGGTCCGGTGGTACTGGTAAGCGCTCCTGTAAACTATGCATTCATTTAGCATCTAAAGTGGCTTAAATGCTATTTATTAATGGCTCTAGCATTCTTTTATTTGTTACTTATTTTTTCAATTCCAAAATATGCGCTCAACAATATATAAAGGCTTCTATTATAATTTATATATATATATATATTATTATTATATAATATATATATTATATATATTATTATTTTATATATTTATATTATATATATTTTATTATATTATAATATATTATAATATATATATAATATATATATTATGTGTGCTGTGTGTGTGTGTGTGGTGTGTGTGTGTGTGTGTGGTGTGTGTGTGTGTGTGGCTTGTGTGATGTTGGTGTGTGCGTGTCGTGGTCTCCGCTGAATGTGCACAGCGGGAATATTTCCGTACTGATGTCAATCTATTTAAACTTGTAGGAATTAAGAGGGTCTCTGTATGCGAATTGCTCCTGAACCTTCGAATTTTCAATAAACCTGTGGTTCCGATAATAAATTTGCATTTTATGGCAAAAATTATTAGGGGGTTTCATAGAGAAGTCCATCTCGCTTCAAATGGTAGTTACCCTCATAACGCGAAAATGCGTGCTCTGCCGTAGTAGTTACCATCCAAATCGTTAGTTCTGTAATAGTTTCGACTCGTGAATGAGGTCGACACCCCCCAGTATACAGCGTACGTTTATATTAATACTATTAATAGTTAGTTACAATGAACAATTATGATTTATAACAGAAATGATTATAACTCTGTAACACATCTGTTTATTTACAGTCCATAAGTATTATTTCAGTATAGTATGAAATCCTTTCTTGTAGTACCTTCTGATTATGTAGTACATTCTTCATCGTATATGCAGTATACATTAACGCAGTGCTCGAAATGTCTGCTCTTATTCCATACGCAAATGCCCGTCTGATCCACCCTTTTCATGTTGCCAATGTGATATTTTCGGATCGACTACTCGGACAAGCGTGGTGATTCGATTAGAGGTAATTAACTGAGCTATCGGTGTTGTAGTAACCACCTGTAGACACGATCTTCAGGTAGCCCCACATGGTAAATACGCCAGTTCTTTGAGTTAAGGTCGGTGATCTAGGAGGCCACGGAATAGGACCATTGGTCCTATCCACCTACCGGAGGTGTCTTTGTTACGTTTTAGATGACTGTTGCACAGCCTTGCTGGTAGTAAAAATTTTTGACGTGTCTGTAACGGTACGTCAGAGGAAAGGTCTGACAAAAGCTAGTGTCCGAAATTCTCTGATCTCAATTCGCATATCTAGGTTTCTATGGAAATGTCCGGGCCCGAGCAGTATATGTATCTAGCAGCTTCACATACACATTTATGGATGGAACTACAAGGTGTCGCGTGCTGTAGGTGATATGTGGTGTTTTCCTCGGTCCAGTACCGATAATCCCCCATTAATCGTGCCAATATTGGTAAACGTGGCCTCATCCGTCCACAAAATACGGAACTGCCCGTCAAGTTTATTGTCAAACATGGCAATTGGACTACGAACTACAACCAACGTCCGGGATCGCCGGATGCAGACCGTGACAAGGATGTGTGCTCTGTAATAAAACTGTTGTACATAGTCGAATGCACGTACCGTTCCGGGCTGCCGTAAGCAGGTTGTTGGGTGTTCCGTGGTATACAATAGAAGTCAAAGTCCATGTCAAGGGTCCGGGTGGGAGGTTGACTTGGGGCAAGATGGTGAGTTGGTCGAACCGTATTCTTGAAAAACCGGTACCAATTCTGTACTTTATAGTAGGATGCCGGTTCCAAGACATCTGGATATCCTTCGTCTATACACCTCGTAGCTGGTGCGGCATTCTTGCCTTCATGAATAAAACGCCTCAACCCATATCGTCAGTTCCTGGGTTGTTATAATATTATTAGGCATAGTGTAATCGCGGGTGTTACAATTAAATAGCTGTGGCTAGGACACACGATTATACATTTTCGTAGTGCTCCGGCTGACTGTTGCCACTATTATACTGGAAATACCAATCCCCAACAGAGTAGTGTGTCATATTAGCTTCGAAATTCATAATTTAGTTGACTGACAATAGTAGCAAATTGTCCAGAAATTCTTGATTTCATTCGCTATCTAGGTTTCTATGGTAAATGTCCCGGCCCGCAAGTTCAGTATATTATCTAGCAGTTCACACTACACATTTATGGGGTAAACTACCTGGTGTCGCGTGCTGTAGGTGAGGTGTTTTCCTCGGTCCAGTACCGATAATTCCACCCATTAATCGTGCCAATATTGGTAAACCTGGCCTCATCCGTCCACAAAATACGGAGCTGCCCGTCAAGTTTATTGTCAAACATGGAACACATTTGGACTACGAACTACAACCAACGTCCGGGATCGCCGGGATGCAGACCGTGCACAATGTGTGCTCTGTAATGAAAAATGTTGTACATATGTAGAATGCACCATACCGTTCCTGTCTGCCGTAAGTAGGTTGTTGGGTGTTCCGTGGTATACAATAGAAAGTCAAAGTCCATGTCAAGGGTCCGGGTGGGAGGTTGACTTGGGTGGCGAGATGGTGAGTTGGTCGAACCTTATTCTTGAAAACCTGTGTACAATCTGTACATTATAGTGGAATGCGGTTCCAAACGATCTGGATATCTTCGTCTATACCAGTGGTCGGCAAACCGCGGCTCGCGAGCCACATGCGGCTCTTTGGAATCTTGAGTGTGGCTCTTCCACAAAATTCCACGTGGTTGAAACTTCGTGATGACTGGTTTTCTTATTTCTATTTTTACATACTTAGTTGCTGTCTATGTGTCTTTATCTTTAGGCGAGTCCTCTAAAGCGACTTAATGAGAAAACATTTACAGAAAGATTAAATGTCAACTCGTATCGTCGAGTCGTATCTTTGCTTTGTATTATTTTAGAGCGCGTGCCCCCGCAGTAAAGACTAGAATTGTAGTTAAATTACGCACCCTTGTAGTTGGCAATTCCACCTGCCTATGTCTGAAGTGCTTTGCCTCCACTCAAAGGTTCCACCACCATCCCTTCGGTTGGGGAGGCGCGCGCGCTTCGTGAACGAATTGAGTGAGCCAGTCAATCAACAGTCTCATTGTGCAGTGGTTAGTGATAGTCGCGTCCGCATATCGCCCGAGTGTGATAAAAGTTCCTACTCGAATCATAAAGTTACCTGTATTTTTCCAACCAGCTGTAAATCCTACAGGCATTTTTATCATAAATTTAAGAATTTTAATTATTTTGTGTTGGTGGCTTTATTATTATTTTCGTTTTGTAAGGAAGATAGTTTATTGTTATTATTCATTGGGGTTAAAAATATATAAAATATATATAAAATAATATAAATTTGTAAATAGAATAAGTAATGCTTTTCTACCTACGACAATTATAAAATGAAATATATGTCTAGGTGCCCTGTTTGACATGGCTACAAAGAAGAAGCAAAGAAAAAAGGAAGACGAAAACCGTGAATTTAAAGTTGAATGGATCGAGACTTTCGCGTTTATTCAAAACTTAAATGGCCTTCCAACCTGTCTTATTTGTAAGAAAAATTGGCTCATAGCAAGAAATCAAATTTGGAGAGACACTTTACAACTAAACACGTGTCATTTAGTACTAAATATCATGTCGGTGATGCAAGGATGAAAGAAGTTGACGAACTTCAAAAGAGTCAAGAAAAATCAAGTTCTCTATTTAATTACTGGATGCAATCTTCCTACAATGTTAATATTGCAAGTTTTGTGGTTTGTCAAGAGATTGCTAAGAGATGAAAACCATATACAGACGAAGAATACATATAAAGTAGTTTTATAAATACATCCGAAGCTATTTCGGAATTTTAAGAAGAAAGGAGAGATATTCTAATAAAAATTAAAGTTATCATTGTCTGCTAAAACAGTAAAAGATAGAACACTCAAATTGTCTTCAAATATAACCAACCAGCAAGTCGAATCTCTTAAATTGGTTTCAACTTTTTCAATAACAGTTGACGAGTCTTGCGACATAAATGAAACAACGCAAGTTTCATTTTTGTTCCATTTATTTCATCCACAGGTCCTAAAGAAGAACTTTTAGGATTATTGCCACTCAAGGGTAAAACATTGGACGAGGATATTGGCAAGTTCTGTAATTGAGTGCATTGGAAAACATATATTCCACTCGGTAAAAATTGTTTGTAATTTCAAGAGAATTGGGCGTAATTGACGCAGTAAGATCGGTTTGTTGCATATTTGACAAGAAAAATAATCACGAAGATGCTCTGACTTAAAATTGCCCATCATTTCTCAGAGCGCGTTGGTTCGCCAGACATTTCCAGAAGAGATTTGCAAAGTTATGGAAATGGTGATAAGATTATCAACTCAATTACAGCTAAAGCTCTTAATCATCGCCAATTTAAGGAATTTTTAGTTGAAATGGAAAGCGAGTATGCAGATCTTCTTCTGCATAACAGAGTACGTTGGTTATCAAGAGGAAACGTTTTGAAACGTTTCGCTTACTTATTAACAGAAATTAAAGCATTTCTTCTTGTGAAGGGCGTTCACTATCCAGAACTAACGAACGATCAGTGGATCCAAAAAATTTATTTCAAGGTAGACGTTTACGTCTCATCTAATCAGCTAACTCGTAAACTAGAGGGGGAAAAGAAAAGCACAAGTTTTTCGATGCTTAGAGGAAGTTATTTCATTCGAAAATAAAATATCTATCTCTTTTTGCTCAAGATTTTTGAAGGAACTTTGATTCACTTTTTCCACCTGTTGAAACATCGCCAAGAAAATAATTTCGATATTGACATGGCTTTTTCAGAAACAGCATCTTTTAATATGAAGAAAGGCTTTCCTCAACAGGTCTTCAGAGATTTGTCAGTAGCCAAGCTGCTTTTAGCATATTTTGTCTCGTTGTTATGCAGTTTAACAGAAATTCTATTTTTCTCTTTTTAATAATTGACACTGACAACATTGGAATTGTAATTTGCTGGATTTTATAAAACAAAGAATTGGAATCTCGAATATTGAACGTCTTTCTGTACCGAATTATTAGAAAATATTGGCAGAAAAACAAATTTCGGCGCCGACTTTGTTCACAGCAATGTCTGTCTGCCTGAAAAGACCTGGACGAAGAATATGATGTTGATTATTTATTACCTGCGATAGTATTCCGACACCAATTAATAGCTGAAAACTAGCGTGGCTGCGGTTTCCTTATTCCGGTCTACATATTCTGCGAACCAATCATCTTCAGGCCATGACCCTTTCAACGAAGTAGTGAGAAAGCGTCATTATTCGAATGAGAACTGGAAATACGTGCTAAAGTAAACACAAGCATCCAACTGACTACCCAAAACCCTTTCAGGAGTGCAAGCTATTCGTTCAACCTTAGTATTTGTGCAGTCATTGGTTATGCATTTAAATTATGGGAAACTTTACAAATTAATTTAATCAATAAACAATATCGTTATTAAGTATATGATATCAAGTTTTATTCAACGCCCCTATAGCTCAACTAAGAAAACTTTAAAGTTTATTAAGTTAATTTTAGGGAGCGTTGTGGAGTGAAAGAAGATGAGGTGTCGAGATGAGAAGGTGATGTTGAATGTTTGGACATACAGAGAGGATGAAAGAAAGGAGCTAGTCGAAATAAGTATACAGGCGAGTGTGGATGAGAGAGTTGGAAGAGGTCGACCTCAGCGAACGTACCTCAATAAGTGAGGACGTTATTTGCAAAAGGCAGCTGAAGGTACTTATAAGTATATAAACATATACCTACCTAATAGTTTACAGTTCAAAATTTGGCCCTCAAAAGAAATTTCAATCGTTTGTACTGTTGATATTTCGCTCTGTTGCCTAACGACGTTTTTGCCGACCATGGCCTATACAACCTCCGTAGCTTGTGGGCATTTCTTGCCCTTCCAAGAAGAAACACGCCTCAACCATATCCGTACGTTCCTGGTTGTAGACATATTATTAGGCATAGTGTATCGGGCTGTTACAATTAACATAGCTGTGCAACGACACACCAATTATACAGTTCGTAGTGCTCCGGCTGACTGTTGCACATATATACTGGAATACCAATCCCCAACAGAGTAGTGTGTTATATATACACTTGGAATTCATAATTTAGCTTGGCTGTACCAATTAGTAGCAAATTGCTTCAGAAATTCTGATTTTCATTCTCGTATCTAAGGATTCCTATGGTAATGTCCGCCGATCAGCTATATTATCCATAGCAGTTCACACTACACATTTATGGTGTAAACTACCTGGTGTCTCCTGCTGTAGGTGATATGCGGTGTTTTCTCGGGTCCAGTACGCGTAATTTCATCCGCATTAATCGTGCCAATATTGCGTAAACAGGCCCTCATTACGGTCACAAAATCGGAGCTGTCCGTCAAGGTATTGTCAAAACATGAACACCTTTGGACTTACGACTACAACCAACGTCCGGATCGCCGGATGACAGACCGTGCACAATGCTGTGTTCGTAATGGAAATGATTGTACTATGCTAGGATTGACCGTACGTTCCTGTCTTGCATACAGTAGTTGTTGGTGTTCCGTGTAGACAATAGAAAGCAAGTCCATTGTCAATGGGTCCGGGGGAGTTACTTGGGTGCAAGATTGAGTAGTTGTCGAACCTTATTCTGAAACCTGTGTTACAATCTGTACATTATAGTGGATGCGGGTTCAAACGTACGGATATCTATCGTCTATACACCTCCACGTAAGCTCTGTGGGATTTTTGCTTCAAAATAAACGCTCCCATATCGCGTCTTTCCGGTTGTAAATTATGCTATTAGGTCATAGTCATGTCTACATCGGGTGTACAACTTAAATAGCTGTGCTAACGAAACGATATACATTCGTACGTGCTGCCGTGACTGTTGCAGATTATACTGGAACCAATCCCACAGAGTTAGTGTGTCATATTAACTTGGAAATTCATAATTTAGTTGGCTGACAATATAGCAAACTGTAATATTAAATATAACATAAATGTGATATGCCCTTCAAGGAGGATTTTATGGGTTTCTACCCCATTCAGCCTTTTCTGCCGTTTACAACTAAGATATGATAGTAACTATTTCCCTGCTGACACATATGCTGCAAATATCTTTCCACGAGGATTGCCAGGAAACAACGTTTTGGATCTGGATGACGGTCTCAATGAAAACTACATAATTTCTGCCATAGAATGCAATTTCAGCATCGAAACTACACGGTTTTATTGAAAATTCGGAGGTTCATGAAAAATTCGCATACTGTGCATACGCGATAACCAATAATGATTAGCAAAATTAACTCTCCGATTTAATTAAGACAACTTTTTAAATACAACAAATATTAATAATAATAATGTGCAATCATTACGGGATATTCCTTGTTGCATATTATATATATTAATACTATAGTATTATAATATTATAATATATATATATTATATACTATATATAATATTATATATATATATATATGAAATATAATATAGTATATATATATATATATTATATATATATTATTATATATATATATTATATATATATAATATATATAATAATAATATATATATTATATATTCTATATATATTATATACTATATATATCAATATATTATATATTTATATATAGTATATATATATATATTATATATATATTATAATATATATATATAATATTAATCTAAAAGCGATGCACAGGAAACAAACATAAATCATTTGCCATTATTCTTTACTCACAGATTGAAATGTCTCGATGTTCGAGGTAACGGCGAGCCAACCAAGAATTACCGGTATCACCAACGCTTTCACAACAGTACCCGAGTAACTGTACGCCAAAGCATATTTTCGAAATACGATGTACCGTATCGCCCAACCATTTTCATGTCCCGTGCCCTCACTGCTATTTAAATACATATATATATATATATATAATATATATATATTATATATAATATATTAGACTATATATATATACTATATATATATATATTATTATTATTATATTATCAATTTATATATAATATATATTATTTTTTTATACTAGGGTCTTGTTTATCTGCGCTTTTGTGCATCGTCTTTCATTTTTTTTCCTGATTTCTTCATTTGGTTGATCTGCATCCTTCTTGCATCAATCATCCCATATTTGTTGACCTGACATCAGTGATTGGCAGTATCTGGACATAGCAGTCGAATACTAATCGATCGATAATTTTGATCGGTTAATCGGATATCGCTCTAGACAACTCTTAATGTACCGCAGTACGGGTATCCCTTTATGCCTTTTTCTATAGTAGATGTATACGGAAAAAATCGATAATCTGGGCCAGCATTCCCGTAACAAGTTCAGGCATGTAGCTAGAAAACATATAACATCTACAGCGAAATAACATAACATTTTTGATCAGGAAGTATTCATTCCGAAGAAGACTAAAAAAATTTATTTTATTCAATATTATATAACTCACCTTATTAATTTAGAAAATCTTCAGGCACGTTCCTGATTGGACCTTGAAAGCATGCTTTTCTCGCCGAGAACAATGTTGCCAAATACGGACCTTTATTTACGCAATAAGTGGAAAATATTATTTTTCTGTCTATAATCCTTTTAGGGGTTCGAGCCGGACGGAGGGACAGAGGGGGGACGGAAGTCCCCCCCGTACCCCCGTAGGCGAGAAACCCGACACTCTATCCATGATTCTTCGTTTACCGAGCGGGTATTTCGTTAGTGTAAAGAAAAAAAAAAATCAACATTTGGCACCTTTTCCGTCTCACTCGGAGTAAGCCGCATCTTTGAATTATCAAAAACTGTAATTTTTCAACCATTTTAAAAACAAAATTTTAAATTTTTTAAAAAGCGTTAGTTTTTTTTTATTTTTGTTTTTTATTTCCCGAGTGTTCAAAAGTCGTTCTGATTATAAAATGATATTCGTATCTTTCGTGTACGTTATATTTTTAGTTACTCCTGCTGTCTTCGGGATGCTGACCCGATATCGGATCTCGATACATTTTCCAAAAGTTATCAAACTTATATATATATATAATATAATAATAATATTATTATATTCCTTTATATAATATATATATCAATAATTATTATATATATATAATAATTATATATATATACTATATATATATTATACTATAATATTGTAGATAGATTTCATGAAACGGAGTGGGGAGAGAGGCGAGGTGGAGAGAATAGTTGGGACAGTATGGAGAGAAGAATAAGAAATATTGCAGGAGAAATGTGATTTCTGTTTAAGGAAGGAAATGAATCATGAATGTTTTTTTCCAAAAGAGACCTCCACGTTTGTTTGAAGTTAGAGTGGACAATATCACAAGAATTCGATCAGAGATCTGTTATGACGTATAAATATCGGTTGCTAGTAGGCTAAACAGAAATGTGAAAGTGATACCTGGAGTAGCAATATATATTCGGATCATAGATTATTATTGGTGACGGACCTGAAGGTGAAGACAGACAAGCTGCAGATAAAGAAAGAGAATGTGATTAAAGTCGATCATGACGGGTGTGACAAGAAAAGGAATATATTGAAATAATAAGTCAGAATCTAGAACAATTAGAGGAGTCGGAGAGATGGGGGAAGAAACAAGAAAAGTAAAAAGGGCAGCAGAAATTTTTTTGTATCAGATGCCCATCACTGCCTGGATTATTGTTGTAGCCCATCGTGGAGTTCTCGACATCGTCGACGTCTTCTTACCTGTGTCTCTCCCACAACTTCAAGAGACTTCCATAAGACGGTCCTCTGTGATCAGCAAGCTTTCAAAGAAGTTTCTCGTTTTCAAACAATTTACTATATATATATATATATAATATATATATATATATCTAATATATATATATATATACTTATATATATATATATATAATATATATTTATATATATATATATATATAATATATATATATATATATTTATATATATGTATATATATTAATTTTTCTGAATATATAACAGGTATCTTTTTATTATTTTTTATATCTGGTATCCTACCCGTAAAAGCGGCAGCGTTTGCAAAGCAAGTATTTCTTAACATTATTTTTTCCCAAAAAGGAACATATTTATTGTTTTTTTTTTTTAATTTTATTTGGCCATCTGACTTTTTTTTTTTTTTTTTATTTTTTTTATTTTTTTTTTTTTTTTTTTTTTTTTTTTTTTTTTTATTTTTTTGTGTTTTTTTTTTTTTTTAGTTTTGAGTTTTTGAATATACTTATTGAAGCATTTTTCCTAGAGTATAAATAGGTCCTGTCGGCTCTTTGTTTATTTATTACTACTTATTGACTTAGTTCTTTTATTTATTAAATACCACCAAAGACATTGCCAAGATGTAAATGTCATTCGACTCCGACTCCACTTTCAAAATGTTCAACCATGTTCAATGTGAAATATATAGATAATGATCTTGATTTGACGTTCACTTTGCTGGAACTGCAGTTGGAGGGCACCTCTGAGACTGAGCGTTTTCGCTTTTATAAGGAATCCTACCCTAAAGGTTCTCCAACGTTTCAGAGACGTTTTACCGGGACTGCATGCCAGTAACCAGTTTTACAATGATTTAAAAATTGAACTATTAGCTAGGATAGGTATCACTGACGCGGATAAAATCAGACAACTTCTCAGAAGTGAAAGCCTCGGTGATAGGATTCCATCTGTCCTGTGGACAGATATGCTAGGTCTACTTGAAGGACCTCCCGTAGGTAATTGTGTGAACATAGTCCGGCAGTTGTTTCTGCAGAAACTGCTCATTGTAATTCAATTCAAGCTAGCTACGGCTGATCCAAACTGTAAATTGTACGAGCTCGCCGAACTTGCGGATCGTGTGGTTAAGGCACAACCTACGACACCGCAGAGCATACAATCTGTTGCCTCTTGTGTCTTCACCTTGCCGGCAGGTCGAGGGTCCCAACTTACCACTACTTCGCAGGCGCAAGGTTTAACTAACGTGATCAATCTTCCTTCCGCTAATACCACCGTGCTGAAGGCACACATAGCGACCCTTGAGAATGTTATTTTCAATCTTACCAATCGGCTCCGTGCTCTGGAGGCTCGTTCTGCATATTTTCAATTCTATCATCCTCCCTCTTACTCTCACTATACTCCTTCTTCCCTTTCTTATTCGCATTACCCTCGTTCTCCTACTCAGAATCACCGTTCACCAACTCCTTCCCGTCAATCGGTGGCTCCAGTGCAACTGCCTCACCAACTTCAGCCTTCTTCTCAAAGTTCTTCCGCCCCTCCTTCGCACAACCAACATGGTGTCTATCGAAATCATCAGCAATGGGGTAATCAGACACGCACATGCCCTAAACCTTGCGCTTTTGATTTAAATGCCAATGCCACACAGTAAAGCTGCTCTGTGTGGACCAAACTGCGTCCCATCTTCTTTGTGTGTATGATCCTTCTACCGCCTTGTCTTACCTAATCGATACAGGTAGTTCCTTCTCAGTTTTGTCTCGTTCTTTCTTGCAAAAGAACCGTGCCGTTGAACCTCTTGGTTCATTACAGGCCGCTAACGGTTCCATTATTCATACTTATGGTACTAAACAGCTTCATCTTACCCTCTCCTTCCGTCGCGACTTTCTCTGGAACTTTGTTATTGCCGATGTTACCCTCCCTATTATTGGTTCCGACTTTCTTTCCCATTTTAATATCCTTGTTGACCTTCATCACAACCGCTTGATTGATTATTATGAGACTCGGTTCTCCTCCGTCTGCATCCGTGCCACTTCTTCCATCAACGGCATCCAGCTTCCTTCAGGTAACAACCCTTTCGAATATCTTCTGTCTTCCGACTTTCCCGATCTTATCTCTGGTCCTTCCCGGAGGTTAAACACAACGTCATCAGTCCCATAGAGACTAATGGGAGACCTCCTTTCTCCCACGCACGTCGTCTTGCTCCTGACAAACATTAAGCTGCCAAGCAGAAGTTCAACACCCTGCTTCAACAAGGTATCATCCGCCCTTCTAAGTCCTCTCCACTTCATCTAGTCCTCAAACCCAATGGGGACTACAGCCCGACCGGAGATTATAGGTGCCTTAATGCTATTACTCGTCCAGGTAGGTACCCTGTCCCTCACATACAGGACTTCACCGCCAATCTTTCTGGATGTAACATCTTCAGCAAAATCGATCTTGTGAAAGCCTTCTACCAGATCTCAGTCCATCCTGCTGACGTCCACAAGAATGCTGCAATCACTCCATTCGGCCTTTTTGAATTTTTACGCTCTCCTTTCGGCCTTCGGAACGCAGCGCAGTCGTTCCAACGTTTAATTGATTCTATCCTCCTTGGTCTGCCGACTCTGCCCTTTGTCTTCGCATACAACGATGACCTCATCGCTAGCTCCTCCCCTGAAGAGCATCTTTCTCATCTCTGTCAAGTGTTCACAAGGTTAGTGGAATATGGCATACGTGTCAATACTTTGAAATGTGTGTTCGGCGTTCCTTCTCTAACCTTCCTTGGGCACACAATCTCTTCCGAGGGCGTCCGCCCCCTCGAAGACCGTGTTTCTGCCATCCGTTCATTCTCCTCTTCCTATCAAACAGCGTCAACTCCATCGTTTTCTCGGCATGGTGAACTTTTACCATGGGTTCATCCCATCCGCAGCAGAAATACCTCGTCCTCTCAACGCTCTTCTCAAGCCTGTTAGCAAAGGTTCTTCGGTCTCTGTCAACGTCGACTGGACCGACGAGGCCCGCCATGCTTTCACCTCCATCAAGAAAGCTCTTGCTTCTTCTGTTCTTCTTGTTTTCCCTGCTACTTCCACTCCTACCCACATTCATACCGACGCTTCAGACTATCTAGTCGGTGTTGTCCTTCAAGAGTTTTTGGACGGTAAATGGCGGCCCTTGGCGTTCTCTTCTAAGAAGCTACAGCCTGCTGAGGCACGTTATAGCGCTTTTGGAAGGAAACTGCTCGCCATTTACCTTGCGAGAGGGTCGAGAATTCCATATTCTCACTGATCATCTTCCCGTCACTCATGCCATCACTGCCTCTACTGTCAAGCAGTCCCCTCGCGAAGCACGTCACCTTGAATTTATTGCACAATTTACCACCAATATTCGTCATGTTAGGGGTGCAGAAAACATGCCTGCTGATGCCCTCTCTTGTATCAGTGCCATTTCTCCTCTTCCCTCTCTCAACTATGAGGATATGTCCCATCTGCAGCAGCTGGAGCAATTTACCTTCCCAGCTAACTCTACTTTCGACATTCAGAATGTGGAAGTCTTCGGCCTTCCATTCCCACTTCTATGTGATATGTATTCCCGTGTGCCCCGTTCTGTCGTACCGACTCCAATGCGCCGCCTTGTCTTTGACACCGATCACAATGTCTCAAACCCAGGTGTTAAAGATTCAAAGGTCAAGGTCAGCAAACACTTCGTCTGGCCTTCCCTTCTCAAGGACGTTAAGCTGTGGACTAAACAATGCCTTAGTTGCCAAAGCTCCAAATTCCATAGGCACACTAACGCTCCTGTCGATCAATTTCTTCCTCCCGGTCAACGTTTCGACCAAGTGCATACAGACTTGGTTGGTCCTCTCCCTCCTTCCATTGGTTACAGCCACATCCTCACCTGCATCAACCGCTACATCCGTTGGGTCGGAGCTATCCCTTTACGCGATACGTCCAGTGAAATCATCGCCCAGGCATTTCTTTTCAACTGGATTGCTACGTTCGGTACTCCCTCTACGATCTCCACTGATCAAGGTAGACAGTTCGAATCCTACCTTTGGAAAGACCTCATGGTTCGCATTGGCTCCAAACGTCTCCGCTCCTGTAGTTACTACGCACAGGCCCAAGGTATGATCGAAAGGTTACACCGACAGCTCAAAGCCTCCTTGATCGCGTATGGTAACCCCTAAAACTGGTCGGAGACCTTTCCTCTCGTCCTCCTTGGCATTCGAACTTCCTACAAAGAGGACCTCCAGTGTTCATCAGCTGAACTGGTCTACGGTTCCTCCATTCGTATCCCTGGCGAATTCATCCTCCCTTCTCCCACCCTTTCGGATCAACACACCTTCCTCGCTCGCCTTCGTCAGTGTGCTGATTTTTGGAAGCCTTCTCTTCCTCGTCAGACCCGTCGTGCCACTTACATTGCCTCCGAACTTGACTCCTATACACATGTGTTGGTCCGTCACGACTCACATCGCGATCCACTCCAGACCCGATATGACGGCCCCTTTCGTGTGTTACAACGTTACTGCAAGTACTTCTCCCTTCAGAAAGGATCCAAAGTGGAGAACATCTCGATTGACAGGATCAAGCAAGCTTTCCTGGATGCTGATCCCGCTTCTTCACTTGACGTGGTTCCACTTTCCATGCCCATCCTTCCTGTTCCCTCTGCTCCTTCTTGCTCTACTCCGTTATTACCTCTCCGGTGCTCTCTCTCTTTCGCCTTATTTTTATTTTCCCGCTCTTATATATGCGTGACTGAGTTTAACCCGTTCTCTTCGCCATCTTGATATGTTGCATCTTTGTACTTCCTCTGCATTGCTCCGAAATAAGTTTAATCTGTATTATTTGAAGTTACTGACCTTCATCATGCTTACATTCTTTTTTGTGATCAGAAGTGTTTATTTCAAGTTATCCTGTAACCTGGCATTATTACATAAACGTATGTGGTACGTTTACTTTTAGTTCTGTTCAATGTATATATAGTGTTCCAGGTCTTAAGGTGTAATTATGGTGTCAATGAAAAGTATTGAGTGCAGATTTTTATATTAATTTTCTAGTGTATAAGATCAGAAGAATATTTTCTTTCATTTATTATATATATTTAACACGAAATGCCATGCGTTGAAAGAGAGTGATTCTATTCATCACTTCAACAAAAATCATTCATAGAGGAAGACGTAGTTTCAGGAGAAATTTAATATTCCAAAGTTAATAAACTACATTCTGTATAGTTAATAATTAAGAGGAAAGGACAAACAAGTTTAGCAAAGGCTAATAGAGGCTATAATCAAGGTATTTACCATTTATATCAAGTTAAATCTATTAATGAATAATGTGAAAATATCTAACAAGTGCATTTTTTTGTAAAGAGTAAAAATGATTATTTTATTGTGTTTTTATATGTTTATATGTTTATTATTTTATGCTATTTATTAGATTTTAGAATTGTAAATATAGTATTGTTTTATATATGTTTTCAGGACGATGTCATTAGCATTTACCAATAAAAGTTTGTGTGAACACATCCGGTTACAAAATTATTACCCTCTGCCCTTAAACTTGCTTGCGGAGTCAAAAGTCTGTCGGAATTGTGGAAGTAACGATGTTCAAATCCGCCGCTTTATGATTACGACAATATCTAAATTCTCAAATCATTAGGGAAAATTCAATGTCCCCGATTTGAAGAATTTAACACAGTCCTTGATTAAAAGGAATAATTTGGAACGAATTACAAGTAAGGAAAATCCTGCAAGTCATTTAAGATATTCAAGAAAAGTTGTCTGCAAAGCCAAAATGTCTGCCGCATAAAAGCCGTATGAAGAAAACGAGATGTGCAAAAGGATACGAGCTGTTACATTCGGACAGTCTCCTCCCTCCCCTCTATATTTCGCTGCTTGAAGCAAGTATTGAAGAAATAAGAAAAAAGAAGAAGGATTTGCAGTGCTTTTAAAATATATGTTAAAATAGTAAAGTTAAAAGTGAAAATTAAAGTTATTTATAATTTTCCTGAAAGTTTTCAGAATAGGATGAATAACGGAAGAGGTAATGTGCTTGGAAGAGCTGGACTGATATATATTGAGAGATGTGAGAGAGACAGAAAGATCTGGGGCTGGAAGAGGTCATGGTAGAGTTGTGATTAATGAAACTAAAGAGGAGCAAAGTGTATATCTGATAGAAGATCATAAGTTAAAAATAAAAAATGTAAGTGTTTAATTATTAAATATAAAATCGTCTCTAATTGCACATAAACGTGAACACAGGTATTAGGAATAAGCCAAAAATAAGTTAACACAGGAAAATTTACGCGCTCAAAATGAGTTAAATAGTGCCATGAACGATGCAAATGCCAATACCGTCAAATGCCGCAAATGAGCGTCACAAAAAATTTAGAATTATTTTTCACAGAACTGAAAAGTTTTTTAAAGGTTATTTTTTTAAAAGATTTTTTAAAGCTACTGCAGAATACACAAATAAAATGTGCCTTATGTATAGACTTGTGGAATAAAAAATAAATAGGGGTAATAATATTTTTAGGGTGCAACAATATAATTAATGAGCAGGACCCAACAAAGGGTTGCCTACATTTTTGCTTGCCAAAAGCACAAGGTTTACGGGGGGGAAAAACGATACTTAAAGTAGAATAATAAGAGAAGCACATGTCGCTTAATTGCCAATGCTCGAACAGTTTTTAAGTAATTGCATTTAGCTATAAACAAAATACTCCATTTATTTGCTTTGCTTATTATTTTTAGACATTAAAAATAAAATAAAAAAGATGACACAAGTTTATATAAAGTTTTCAAAAGATGTAAATTTATTATTTTAAAATTAAAAAAAGTGGGTTATGTCTATCTAATCGTTTTTCTTTTTTATTTGAAAGAAAAAACAACTTTTTTGACATTTTTCACCAGAAGGACTAGATAATTTGAACAATACAATTCAAATAAAAACAATAAAATATTTGAACATTTTCTTTTTATTTAAGTTTCCAATGTTTTAAATAAGATTTTTTTTTAATTAGATGTATTAAATATTTATATATAAACATATAAAATATGATTTATCTAAAAACACCTATAAAATTAACAACTATATCATGATGGTCGAATGATATAATTTAGTAAATAATACATGTTATTAAGTCGATTAACTTTGCAATATTTGTTGCGAATATCGATAAATAGATTCTAAAATGGATAGAATAATTAATGAAATTTTAAGCTCTTCTATATCGAAAAAAATAAGAATAGTTATAAAGAGATATTAAATCTGATGTCTTTTTAATAATATAAATTAAATAATAAATAATATAGTAAAGAAAATATATTTAAGAAGGGACATAAAAATTATTATTACTTAACTGGTCTCAGTTTATTTGTATTTTTGAAGACAAATAGATTATAAATATATGATAGTAGAGTTGAAGATTACCAAGAGGAGCTATTTAGACAGCCTTTTAAGTAGACAACTAAGAGAAAGCTAAAAAAGGTTAGTTGATTCAAAAAACAACAACCTTCATTATGAAAAAAGAATGTAAGAGGAATTATTGAACAATAAAACAATAATGTGTAAAATTAAAAACAAAGATGAGGGGCAAGCATAAAAAAACTGTTAAAGAAACAGCATTGCAAAAAACTAGGAGACTAGAATAATTGAAGAGAAAGCTATTCACAGTTAAAGCAGCTGTAAAAGAAGAAATTCCTTCAACAGTTAATTAGCACACACAACAATAGGACCTACAAAGTGGAAAATGATACCCACCTGTCTGTCGTCTAAAATAAAAGATGTAAGAGGCAACAGGCATACTTTCAATCTCTTGGCACATAAGTACTAACTTAAGCAGTACGCTCTCTAATGGAAGAAAGAATAAGAATTCTCCAAAAAAGGCCGGCCTGTTTAAACCAGTAATCTGCATTCTCACTTGACTCTGAAAATTCTACTTATGGGAGATGTTATTAAATCGCTTCTATAAATAGTCAGGACAGACGCCCCACCTGGAGCACTATCTAAAGCGCATATTTCAAAAGTACATTTGCAAGCCGCCTGTCAAAAAACCCATCGAAATTGAAGCTTTCTACAATGAAACATTTGTCAAATGACGAGAGCAATCTCACAGTAGTCACATTCTAGTGCACGATTTCAAAAGCTAATTGCTCAAACGCCTTGTCAAGAAACAAAATAGCTTCTAAAACAGTTAACAAATAAAGTCTTGGAAGTCTTATTCTCAACGCGTTCAAAGGTTCCTAAAAACTGAAAACTGAGTTGAAGAGCTCTCAGAAGATGTAAGGCGTCTAAAAACCACATAATAGATTTAAGACAAAAACCTAAGTTCCGTGTAGACAAAAACAAAGTAGATTAAACAAAACCTAAGTTATTTTTCAACAAAAAAAGAAAAACGGATTAACAAGCAATGAAAGAACTAATAAAAACTTGTGACCAAAGGGGTTCAATAAACACCAAGGAAGAAAAGTACATTTCATAAAAAGAAACCCAAATACCATATCTTTCACATTTACTAGTTACCAGTTTAGATAAAAGAAAAAATGAATGGATTTCACGTAAACAATTTTTTTAGTTTTTCGAAATAGTCAGAAGAATTAACAATAACATTTCTACTATTCTTACTAACCCAGAAAAAGTTTAATGTACATAGCATGTTAAAGATAGTTTTAAATATGCATTCACGAAAGAGATTAAATTTTGATTTTGATTATTTTATTTTAATGAAAGAAAAAGAAATTTCAATATTTCTTATTTATTATAATTTTTTTTGTTCAATTGAAAGGGTTAAATAAATTAATAAAGTTTCCCAAAAACGGGGAATGCTTAATGTTTATGTAACATTATGATATTTGTCCTGCAATAAGAAAAGTTGCCAGGATAGTAGAGTTAAACCAACGAAATGCGCCATTCCTGAATGAGCACGTGATTCTTTCATCACGTTGCATACAAAATATTCATAGAAGGAAGACGTAGTTTCAAGAGAGAAATTTAATGTTGGGTGTTAATAACACTACATTATGTAATAGTAAAATAACTACAAGGACTTAAACAAGTTTAGCCGCAAGTGCTAATAAGAGCTATATATCAAAAGCGTTATCTACCATTGTAATATCAGTTGACATCCATTAACTCAATAATATAGAAAATAAACTCTCAACCAGTGCATTTTTTGAACAAGATGATAACATGTATTTCTCGTGTCTTTTATATGTTATATACTATTCTATTGCTATTTATTTTCAGATTTAGAATTAGTGTAAAAATATAGTGATTGTCTTATAATTATTGGTCTCTCAGGGGCACCGATGGTGCATTAGCAATTTTACAAAAAAGTTTTGTGTGAACGTGGCCATCGCGCTCCAATATTATACCCCTCTGCCTGGAACATTGCTTGGAGTCAAAAGGTCGTTAGTCGGAATTTGTTGAAAGCAAAAGATGTACAAATAGCCGCCGTATGGATTACAGACATATCTTTAATTCTCAAAATCATTAGAAGAATTCAATGTCCCCGATTTGAAGAATTTTAACATATATATATTAATATATATATTTAATATATTATGTATAATAATATATAGTATACTATATAATATATATATATATTATATAATAAATATCTATATAATAGTTATATATATATATATATTATATATAAATATAGATTGAATAGTATATATATATATTCTCAAAGAAGCTTACCATCGTTTTATTAAGGTCAATTCAGTTTCCCACTGTTCCTTGTTTTGACAGGTGAGTCAAAATGTTTTCACTTGTTGAACTTCTATGCGCTAGAGATTCTTCGATGAATTGACAGTAAGCAAGACCTGAATGGGATCCTCTGACCAACACTATCCGAAAATACGTTTATCAGAGCGCTTTAATGTCGAAAAGGTTCTTTCTACTGTTGCGGTGGAGACAGGCAATCTGCTAAGATTTTCAGGAGAGTAGCAATGTTATGAAACCTCCTCTTGTCACACTAAGCATTAAGCACCGATCGACATTTTTGTTTTTTTTTCATTTTCTAACATCCATTTACGCCGCTGCCAGAGACACCACTCTACTTTTAGTGTTATTCCTCCTAGCCGTCTGGAATGTCGTGTTATAAGAGGATGCTTTTTCCCAATATGACTGATAATGGTTACATTTGCACTTTTTATGGAAAATGTATAACTGAAGTGAAATGATAGTGTTTCGATTTCAGAGAGAGAGAAACGATCAGTCAACGAAGAAATCAGATTCATCAATAAAGGGAATAAAAACTGAGATGCGGTAATATGCATTTCGGAGATTGAAGAAGCACTCTTATATACAACGATGGTTTCTGCGAACTTCATATTCGTTGGAATTGTTATTTTCATGGTATAACCTAGCTGTCGGCACAGTTTTAACTTGTGTGAATTTGGTTTAAAACTAGTGTCTTTTGTTTTGATCATTACTTTTTCGAGAAAGAAAAGAAGGATTGAAATAATGTCTATTTCACACAGTTTTATAATCCCACTTTGACAGTGTCCTCAAGATGGAGCACAATGTATTTGTTTTGACAAGGTATAGGTCTATTCCAAGAAATTTACTTAATTAAACAAGCTGGGATTATATGATGTCTATGGTATTAAAATTCAAATTTACTGGATGAACTTAACAAAGAAAAATAGCTTTCTGTTGAGAATTCAGCCAGGGCCATGC
>JABUQX010060959.1:0-5000 GCA_015478945.1 Trachelipus rathkii | reverse complement strand
TGTATATTAATGTTGTAATTTTGTGTATTGATTTCTGCACTAAGTCCGAAGAAGGAGCTACATAGGCATAGTTCGCGATTTGAAAAGTGATAAATCGCGGCTTGGAAGCGTGGTTTAGGTCCACGAAACTACACCACATTTTAACAATAGGGTGGTTCGGCACTGCAGTTCTAACTCTGATAGTTCAGCTCTGTAGTTTTAGCTCTGTACTAATAGCATAGTTCTTTATCACTTCCCACAGAGGTATCTCTCCACAGTACCCCTGCCGCCAGGCTGAGGCCGGGGCGCTCTATAGAATAGATTAAACGGAGTGAGGAGCCGGGCGCAGAAATGAACGGCCTGGGCTGCTCGTATTGCGTCTTTGCTTAGGACCGCAGGCGGCTGCAAAATCCAGGACGGAGGGCGAGAGAACGAGGAGCCGAGAGGTGTTGGAGGTGCAGGAAGTGTGGAACGAAGAGGGCGACGGTTGCGAAGAAGGCGGGAGAGTGGACAACGCCAGTACGACTGTGTGGAAGGTGAGCATGGCAGGACGAGAGAGATAGGTAGAATGGAAGGGGATTGGTAGAGGGAGAGGAGGGAGGAAAGAAAAGGATCTGGGGTCAGAGAAAGGAGTGCGTGAGAGATGGAGCGTAGAGGAGATGAAGAGGGAAGCAGTCCGAGAGGAGATGAGGAGGTGGAGAGGGCTGTTACAGGAATAAGAAGATGGATGATCCAAAGATCAGAATTGGTTTTGGAAACAAGTCGAATCTTGGACGTCAGGAGGATTTGCCTCAAAAATAGGCAGGTTTGAGACGATCTATTGATATACTTCGGTCGCAGTGGGAACGTTTACCTTGAAGAACTGCGGCCTTCGGCCGGCAAGATATGACTGAAAGAGTCCGAGACGTACTGGGGTGGAAGGGGAGACACAGGTGGGAGTCATGCATCACCAAAACATGGGTTACATTGAAGAGAGATCTTTCGCGAATCGTAAGAGTGCACCCTTTTGCTGGACGCAAGGGCTGGAGAGGTCCTTCAGCGAGAGAGGCACCAGCGTTTCAACGAGGAGAGTGAAGGGAGTGACATAGGCGTAGGGAATTCAAGCAGATAGCAGGAAGGGAAAGATTGAGAGGACAGAATTTCGGACAGGCGGCAGACGGAGAGAGTAGAAGCCATAACGGAGTTCGGGAGAGCGCTGAACACTTGAAGGGGTCTTCCCTTAAACGCAGTGGCGTTTATACTAAGCATAACCAGAAGGGAGGTGCTTCCGAGCTCAATGTTCTGGGTTGGGGTGTGCATGAGAAGCCTTCAGCTGCGGTTGGAACCGTTGTCGCAAAATCCCGTCGATGGAGTAGGGTGGGAAAACTTGCTTGATAATGATCTTCTCCAGACAACCAACAGCGCATCAATTCTTGTCCAAACGCGAAGGAATTCGAGACGCGACCTTTGATCGCGTCCTCCGTGACCAACAGAGAGGAATGGTGGGCCAACAGGCCGCGAGAAATCCCAATGCGCGACTAAGGAAAGCTTTAGCAATTATATTCAGCTTGTTTAGAACAGAGAGTGGGATAGCTTCTGTCCAACGAGTGAACCTATCAATATGGGAGGATATTATCGCTGCCATCGAGAGGTGGAGAGCGTCCAACATGCTCGGGATGTTTGGACATCTCTCCTGCGTTGCTGGACCAGGACAGAAAGTTGCCTAGGAGCTTTAGTTTTGTCTTGCACTTATAAAGCGGCTGACAAGCCCCCACTATTACGAAGGCCCGTACCCAGTTCGTACGTCGGCGTTAAAAACTTTAGGCACACAAAACAAGCCGTTTTATCAGTTGCGTGAAGCCTGACGCTTCAGGGTGTGAAAGGCCGAGGATGGAGAGTTGACAGACAGACTGCCTTTCGTAAGGCACTCAGGTATGAAAGGACGAGCATGGTCCTGTGAAGGGTTCGTACACAGAGAGTACTCTCTCCTCTATGGCCCCGGGAAGATTCGATGTTCCACTGCAGCTGACTAGAGTACAGTCACTGTTGAAGACATCGATATTGACTTGCTTCCTGGCACGCGGCCATGGCGCTTAATCAATGGTCAGGAATGGAGAATACAGAAGAGCGTTAATTTCAATCGAGAAAGAGCATCCGCGGTTGAAATTATTCACTCCGGAGATGTGACGTATGTCTGTAGTAAACTGGGAAACAAAGTTCAAGCATTGACGAGCTTTCACGGGAGATGACGTTCATTGCCGTGACCATCGCAAAAATGATCGTTGTAGGTCGGTTCGGATGTGGAACCTCGCCGTCCTCCAAAGTACCTTAAAATGGCGAAGACCAGCAGATTTTGAGACATAGCAAGCAACTCCCTCCAAAAGCACTATTACACTTGTTATGCGCTGGGGTTGCAGGCGCTTGCGTTGAAAGAAGGCAAGTGGGCACCATTCCCCTTTTGGGCAACTCTGAAGCTTACTTCGCGATAGTACCACACAGCGAAATCGGAATCCGGCATCTACCTGCCCCTCCTGGATGCACGGGATATCGTGCTGGGATTGACTAATTAAACAAGAGCGTCCGGAGGGTCTTCTATTGGGAAGCCTCGAAGGCCAGAGCTTTGCTGCCCGGAGACCAGTCGACTTGATGGTGCTGCCTTTGTTGCTTAGGACGAAGTGCTGTAAGCGGGCTAGGAGGGGCTGCCGGCTGATTCAGAAAACCTATGGTGAGAGGTTGATCTCCCAGGATTGACGAAGCTCTTTTGCATTCTCTTGGGGAAGAGGCAAAGTCGCGACTGTCCTTTAGCGCGACAACGGTCTACATGAGGGCAAGTACCCATCAGCCGAGACCATGTGTGACCTAGGAAAAATAGATAAAGAGAAGACGCACCGGAATACGGCCGCTTGGTAGGATTGAGAACGAGATCCCGCAGGTTCAGGTCCAAAAGCACAACTAAACGCAAAAAGACGGACCACGTGGTGATTACGCATGTTCTTCAGGAGAAGGAGCGAAGCGACTAAAAGAGTCATCTAAATATGCCCAGCAAGGAAGACACGGAGGATAGAATTTGATGGAACCTCTTGGAAGGACTGGGCTGCATTTTTAAACCGGAAATGAGCATCCTTGTATACTCATAAGGAGGCCAAATGGGGTGTGATAACAGCTTGTCTTGTGAGATACGTCCTCCCGGAGTCAACGGGTATCTGTGCATAGACCTGATTAGATCCCAGAGGAGAAGATAGTGTGTGCGGCCTAGGTGGGAGGTAAATGAATATTGGATGTGTGCACGTAAGGTATCTTATCTGGGAGGGTGGTAGTGGCAGAATTCAGAAGCCCTAAAATCCCACCAGGGTCTCCACAATCCCCCGTAGTGCCTTTAGAACCATGCTGTAGTGGGAGAAGCCAAGCAACTCTTATGTAGGGCGCCGACATGCCATAGTGTCAACATTGATCAACTCTTCAGCCTTTTGACGTGGTCTTGAGCTTATCAGGTATATGGGAGGCGGCATAGAAAGCTCGGCAAAGGTAATAGGGTGGGCCAGTAGCTCAATATATGGTGTATCACAGAATGCCTTAAGAGGAGGTTATCGGAGAAGAGCGGGAATGCAATAAAGAAGGGAAAATCCCTTTCGACAGTGAGAGTCAAGGAAAGGGAGGACTAACGAAGAAGTTGGGTAGGGCGATAGCAGAACACCCTTATAGAGCAGAAGGCAATAATAGCACGAGTAGATATAAGAGAAAGGATCGCCATCGACAAGTCGGCGATTACGAAGATCGACATAAGATTAAAATGGGACAAAAAATCAGCACCAGGGGATGGGCTGTGTTCACCTCAGCGACGAACAAAAACCACTGGGAACTTCGGCGGATAGAAAAAGATCCCAAAGATAACGATGCAAACCTTCTCTACCAAATTTACCGATAATGGAAGAGCCATTAGCAGCGTAAAGTTGACAGGCCAGGGAGAGGGCATAGCAGAGTCCTGGAAGGGTCCTGGCGAGAACCAGGCGAACAAAGAGCTGGACCCCAGAATCGATCAAGAGCAAGTTTAGAGGATCTGATCGTAGATTACGAAACATCCTGTGCAGTAGTAGGGAAAAGAAGAAAAAGAGCCAGCATCTCCCGTCGCTCCTACGACGGATGGGCTCGTCTTAGAGCTTTCCCATGATGAAGAGGCGCAGGAGGATCGCATTCTTTGGCATCCCATGATCCGCAGAAAGCATATGGCTGATGACAAATTACAGTCAACCTTTCACTGCTGTAGGATACTCCGCAAGCAGACGGGGGGGGAGGAGATTGGCTGAGGAAAAAAGCAGAAGGTGAACGAGGACCGCGAGAAGGACGAAAGTTGGAAGGAGTGGGATTACGAGAGCGAAAAGTGTTATTATTATTTGCCGTAAAGGAGAGAAGGGCCGTTTTTATCTCGGCCATGCCAGTTTCGAGAACTGAAACCCGGGGTATCCAGAGCTGACCGAAGGAGGAGAGTGCTGTACTGCGAAAGTGTGAGAGTAGGAAGGTTGGGGTGGGTGAAGAATAAGGTGGTTGAGCCGGATAGGAGCAGAGCGCGGTTGCAGGAATTAGGGAGACGAGAAGGAGAGTAGATGGAGCTGTTGGGTAGGTACTAGACGGAAGTGTGTTGGGAAAGCCGTTGAGTGTAGATGGTTAGAGAAGGAGGTGCGCAGAGTTTGAAGAGGTAGGAGAGACGGAGGAAACGGCGTAGGAGGCGGTGGGGACCAAAGGCTCCATCGGGGGGCGCCAAAATTCTGTCTGCTGTAGCGGCAAACTCAGTGAGGAACAACGTCGGGTTATTGACTGCAGTACGCTGTGATGTCGAGCAATGCATCTCTAGAAGGGAAGAAGCAGCGTGCGAATTATTTATTCTACTTCCGTGATAAGATGAGAGTGCCGACCCAACCAAACCCAGCATCATTTTACCATCAATTTACGAGGGTATCTGCTCGAAACCCAAGCTGGAGAATGACTAGGCCAAAGCAGAAGTTATCCAAATTGTGTCCTACCTCTGGATGAGGAAGGCCAACGCC
>JABUQX010060958.1:0-11051 GCA_015478945.1 Trachelipus rathkii | reverse complement strand
TTATTATATATATCATATATATATATATATATATATAAAATATATATATTATAATATATATTATATAGTATTATAAATATATGTATATACATAAAGATAATATTATATATATATATTATATATATATATATTATATACGATACATATCTTATATATCTATATATACTCTATATATACTAACTCCTATTATATATATATACTATATATAGTATATACTATATATATATTATATATATATATAGTATTATATATAATATATATATATATAATATATAAATATACGTAGTATAATATATAGTAACTATATATGATATAGTATATTACCGTATATCTATATATATATATTATATAATATAATATATATTATATTAAATATATATATATATATAATTATATATAGTATATATAATATAATATATACGTATATATATAGATATATATATTAACATAGTATATATATATACTATATATACTATTATATATATATACATATATATATAGGTTGAGATTGACTTGTCCTAGGGAACCAGATTTTCAAGATGAACAGGATGGCTAAACATGATACCAAAGGTCATCGAGTTATTTTTCTTTATTAAAGGTATAATCTTTACGCTACGTTTAGTTCATGCATACCCATTATTCAATCAGGTATCTAGAAAACAGATTATAATTATAAATAACTGGAGGGAACCAAAAAAGTTAAAATCTAAAAAAGTTAGTCTTAAAAATTTAAAAAAACATTAGAATCGAAATCAATGGTATTCTTCATCCTTACACAAACAAAACAAAAACAAAAAACAACGGACCAAAAGCTATCATTACAAGCAAAAAAAAAATCACTCACAAACTAAAATAAAGAATAAAGGTGTTGACATACAATTTATAAATTGAAAGTATCATAGCTTTTGATAGCTTTTTTTCTAGATACCTGATGATGAACATAGAAATGTTCGAAACAGTATATATAGTATTAATAGTAGTATATAGTAGTATATAGTGATAGTATATGCTAACTTATATTTTATAACTATATAATATATATTATATACTAATATAATATAATATATATATATAATATATATAATATATATATATTATATGCAAGTGTACACTATCTTAGATTGATACAAGTTAGCCATGCTTCTAATTTCTAACTTTTAAGGTTAAAAAAAAATCTTTGTTCCAGTCATAAGTTGCGCACTAAAGTAGCATGAAAACTGCTGTGCCGACTGGGCTTAGTATATCTTGAATAATAAATAATGATTTTACTCAAAATTGATAGTTAAATAATAAATATAAAAATAATAAAGAATTAATAAAATATACTTAATAAAGCTCTAAAATATAGAAGAAAAACAATAACAAAACCAAAATAAAATTTGTAACTCAAATAAATGAAAAGACCAAAAATTGGGTCGATAACAGGAGAGAACTTTAGTTTTACAATGATTTTAAAAAGATTTTATACTAGAAATTGGAGAAAAATAAACTACGTTATATAAAAATAATATTCTCTCTCTCTCTCTCTCCTCTCTCTCTCTCCTCTCTCTTCTCTCTCTCTCTCTCTCTCTCTCTCTCTCTCTCTCTCTCTCTCTCTCTCTCTCTCTCTCTCTCTCATCGAAAATAATACCTAAAGTACTTCTTTAATTCGATTTTGTACGATAAATAAATTCTTAATTAGAAAGCAAGTAAGTGAAAAATTTAATTAAAAGGTACACTATCCTATTTTATTTTATTTATGATTCATACATAATTTAATTGCTTTAAGTATATATATATACTATCTTATAATTATAATATATATATAATAATACTATATATATATATATATATATATATATATATATTATATATAATATATATTATATATATAACCATATATATATATATATATATAATATATGTATATATAGTATATATATATAATATATAGTATATATATTGATATATTGATATATGTTGATAAGTTAATATAATGGAAATTAAAGAATTACTGCCTTCTCCGGGATTGAACCACCGCATGTTGCGACATGGAACAATAGCTCGAATGCTTTAACGATGAGCCATCCCTAAACCCAAAAAATTTGAGTGCAAGAAACAGTTTTAAAGCAATCCGAGCCTTCCCTTCAAGCGACGTATTACCATGTGTCCTAAGCCCTATCATATCCCTCGTTCTTAATTCAATATTTAGTGTAAAATATTGCACAATCGCAATCTATCATTTAGATATGAACATTAGAAGAAACATAAAGAAAGGCAAAGAATACTGGCCTTTCTCCGGGATTGAACCACCGCGATGTTGCGAAATGAGGACAAAGATGGCTCACATGCTTTACGACTGAATCCATCCCTCAACCAAAAAAACCCAAGTCGCAAAAGCATCAGCATATTGTCCTCATTTCGCAACATGCGCGGGTGGCTCTTCAATTCGCCGATAAGCAGTAATTCTTTACCTTCCCTCTTATGTTCTTTATTTAACATCCAAAATAATAAATGCTATTATTGCATATATCTTAAAACACCTAAATATTATTAAATGCGAGGATGGACAGGCTGGACAACCTGTGATGTCGCCTGAAGGGAACCGATTGCTTTAAAACTGGTCTTGAACTCAAACTTTTTTTGGTTGAAGATTGCTCATGGGCGCTAAGCATTCGACAGGCATATGTCCTTTATTCTTCGCAAAACATGCGGTGGTGTCAAGTCCCGTAGAAGCAGTAGAATTCTGTACTTTCCAACTTATAGATTCCTTTATCTGATTAACATCTAAGTTAGTACTATATTGCCTATTATGCAATACTTTAAAACACCTATATATATATAATATATAATCTACTATATATATATATATACTATATATCATATACTAGTATTATTATACAGTATATAATACTATAATACTATATATATATAATATATATTATACTAGTATATTAAATATACTATATTATTTATGACTATATACATATATAATAAGTTAAGGGTTCCAAACCCCCTTTGGACCATTGAAATATTACAAATAAGTCTGCTTTCGTTTATCGCACAAAATAATCCTTGAAAATATATAATATATATATACCCCTATATATAATAATACTATATATTATTATTATATATATATATCATTATAAGTATACTATATATATATATATATATATATATAATATATACTATTATATATAAATATATATATTATATTATATATATATATATAATATATATATATTATAATAAATATATAAGTAGTAATGGCGCCACAACTGACATCCAAACTGAAATCCGAAAGTTGCAACCTGAGTTGCAATGTTGCAAAGCAACATTTTGCAACATTTGGTTTATCAAGGTTGACGTGTCAAGGTTAAGGTTTTTAAGGTCGTTGAGACCGAATTTAAGGTCTGGACAGCCGTTTTGGAGGTTTAGCTGCCCAAAGGGTCGACCCCCCAAAATGGGCTTTTTTGTTTCCTAGTGTTCTTAAATGCATCGGTGCGATCATTTTGATGCCTCAATCGATTTATCGAGTGATCGATTACCTTAAATCGATGTTTAAATCTTCTTTCTTTACGTGCTCTGGTGCATTTAGCTGGCGCTCCACAGCTTTTTCCAAAAAGTATAAGAGATATAGGTGTGAACGAATATAGGTATGTATGGGTTAAGCGATGAAACCGTGTAAATTTTCAAGTCGGGATGTACTTCTAGAGGGTGTCCCGCCAAGTGTCGCTACCGGCATATTGCGCTTACGCCTTGTTGCGTGATCTGAGAGGCAAGATTTAGGCCTAGATAGTGTTAGGCTCGAGCGTTGATAACGTAAGTCCGTGCGCAGACGAGATTACCATCAGTGCGCGAAGCCTCCGAACATGACACCCCCCCCCTTTAAAAATCAAAACTTGATTCTTAGAAGACTGAAAACTCGGGACAGGACCTGAGGATCGGACTTCGGAGACGGAGTTGGATTCGGATCTTCGCTTCGAGTCATCCATGACCCCCCCTGCCGAGGCGCGAGGGTCTCAGTTTTTGAAAAAGAAGAAGAGATGCAATTAAAGCAAAGGGAAATAGGGATAAGAAGTCCACTGAAGAGAAAAAAATGGAGAAAGAAGGAATGAAGAGATTGATGAATAGAAGCTAGGAGAAGGATTCAGATCTGGTAGGAGCACCGGTGATGGAAGCCGTTGCTGGCCGAGTTAGTAAACATTCATTTCAATAAACAATATCATTGACGTTTACATAATCGATTCTGTTCATAATGTGCAATCTCAATTGCATGCATCTTGCAAAGAAAGACCGTTTTTCTAAAGCGTTGAAGACTAACATTTATATTTTCAATCTCATTTTCTTTTATAAACGTAACAATATAATTTTTTCCTAAGTTGAAACATGCATATTTGTGTTACTATTTTTTATACGTTTTTATACACATTTTTAGCCTATATTTTGTATTTAATTTATTATATTTATTTTATCTTATATTTTTATTTTAAATTATTTGCTAACTTTATTTTTTATTTTTTCATTTTTTATTTGTTATTTTGTTCATTTTTATTATATTGTTATTTTTTTTCATTTTATATTTTTTTATTTTTATTTAAAAATTTTCTTAAACTTCAATTTTTGATAAATTAAGGTGTGATTTTATTACTTTGGGTTTATTTTATTTATTTTTTATTTTAATTGTTTTATTTTTTTATTTTTTTTAATTTTAATTTTCTGATTATTTATTTTACATTATACTTTTAATAGTTCTTATTTTATTGTGTTCATTTATATTTAGTTCAGTAATTTTTTTTTATTTTAATTTTTTTATTTTTTTTTTAATTTTTAATTTTTTTATTAAAATGTTTATTTGTTTTAATTTCATGTTTTATTTGCTTTAAATTTTTTTCGTCTTTATCAATAATCTAACCTTCCACTGATTCGAAGGGTTTTTTAGATCTTAAATTATTTTTTTTATAAGTTATTTTACATTATTTTTGTTTTTTAAGTTTTCGATTTTTTTCTCATTGTATTGCTTTTCTAAAATTTTTTTATTTTTATCTATTTCTTTAAAAACTCTTTTGTTTTACTAAAAAATTGTCATGTTTTACATGTTTTTAACGTAAAAATTTAGCGTTTACATACCCTAAATCAGTAAATCAGTAAATCATGTAAATCAAAATCACCCCCAAGCCCCCTTCCCCACCCCTCCAAACTATTGATCTATTGATCTATTGATTCACATCATATGCTGGATAACAAAACATAATTTCAATTTCTCAAAAGAAAAATATTTCAGAGATAAAATTATAAACCTATGCATAACCTATTAAAACCTATTCAAATCAATCACGTCACACACACAACCACACACACCACACACCACACACACACACACCACACACACACACACAAATTAAACTTCTTCATTAACATTAACTTTTTAACAACAGTAAGTAACCTATTTACACTTTTTCAAGCACATCAACATATCTCTAAGAGATAAATACAACCACACACACACCACCACACACACACACACACACACACACACCACACACACACACACACACACACACACAAACATAAAACTGCAACATTAGCAAATTCCTTACTACAGATAAATAAACGTAACATTACACTACAAAAACGTAATCTTATTCCACTTTTCACTAGAAAACCTTCATAACAGATTAATCAATTTACATACATACATATTTACTTACATTTATCGTATCCTAACCTACCTATTGTAATGAACTAAGAAAAATATCACAACGCACACATACACCACACACACACACACACACGACACCACACCACGACACACAACAACAACACTTAATGACAATTAGTAACACCGAAATATTTTTAGGTTTATCTCTTGTGGCTCCGCCCCTTCAGAAGAATAATCAAACTCGAACAACATGAAAATGATTTCCTACATATAAGGTTAACTACAAAAAACCTCTATGCTATTACAGTCTTTCTTAGTTCAATCATACTTGTACATGGAAAAAAACGCATTCAAACACTATACATGTAACATAAGATACAGTATTCAATATATTAAATGAAATAATACCCCTATACCCAGACTGATGCAGTGCACAGACTTTCTTACTATACAATTAATTCCGTCCTGTCGATCTTGCGTAGCGACGCATCTTTAGTACCAGCCAAAACCTTTATATGCACTAGCACCCTCTACGATACTTTCCACGGTCCTGAAAATCATCATAGGCAGACACTATAACCATACCCTCCTCTGTACTCCGTCTGACAATTGACGCGGTCTGTGTGATAAATTACGCATCAAAGAAGGGACTTCGTTGACTCGCTCATGTCGTGCAGCTTTTTTTATGAGCCAGTAGGTCATCGTCTCGCTACATCATTCCTTTCCCAACATTACTCAAATATGTCTATTTCATTCATCCCTGCCTCACTGTAACATCATGGTTCTCATATTCATGTACAAGAAACTCATCGACACGCTTAGACTCATTATTCAGAAGCAACCTCAATCCGTTACCTTTCGAACCAATTTAGTCAAAACCTTAATATACCTTTGATATCTTAATCTGCAAACTGTAAGACCTTGGCTCTTTACCAAATTATATATTTAGATCTTTCCAATCATGCATTCTTAATCTACAGCATAAGGCACGAGGATCCAGACAGCACAACAGGAATCGCGTCATCCTCACGAACCATCTGCTATTCATCTCTTTAGTCACCTTAATAACGTTTCCTGTTTCAAAACTTCATCGTTTCTCCAAGCGACAAAAATTTACAAAGAGTCTTCGAAGCTAACCAAACTTGCCTACCATCCACCTGCATACCCAATTCTTTGCTCTTCGGCGACATCCTAGATTAACACTCATCGAGTAGCTCGTCCACTATAAATTTATTTACTTGCATACTGCAGTCCGTAAACGATGCGATAGGCAATATCTTGTAGCAGTTGATGCCGTCGGCTAGTGCGATTTTTACAAGTCTACAACATTATTTACAGGGCCTATTGGATATAACGCTACGTGACTTCATTGTCACATATATTAGGTCCCATACCGTGTTTATCACATACAACTAACATCATCCTTGTAGGCGTATTTGTGCAAAATTTTCCCCAAAGAGAATTGAGACAAATGTTTGCAGAACCGCGATCCCAGGTTCTCTATATTGTAATTATCAAGTTCCGACACCTCTCCTTTCTCTGAAAATGACGGACAAAACTCTTAAGTTTTTGCTTCTAAAATCATGATCGTCTTCACATGTGAAGATATATTGGTGGTCCTATGCCCGGTTTTTATTTTAAAAAGTGGTCACAGTATCCTTCAACAATAAAAAACTCCTTCCTCTTAAAAATACGACCAAAAGACGCCTCAAAATTTAATTATTCGTACCGCCATCTCTAACTCCTCAAACCTGAATATTTCAGCCTCGTTTGTAACACCTTATACATCTCGTCAATTCACCTTATCATCGACCTCCCATTTTCGCACAATCTCTCATTCCAACACCGGCATATACTTTCACAGAGTGAGAATACTTACATCTTATATTTCTTGGCCTTCGCCTTCTCAGCGAGTATGAGAATAATCTGAGGTGAGAAGAATCTAATTAACGCTGTACCAAAATATTATCATGATCTGACCATTCTCAAATGATTCAAATGTCTCAGTCACTTTAGCAGGCGACCTCTATTATGTTTCAGGTGTGCACCACCAATGGGTGATTTCATTCTGTTTCTGAACATAAGAGTAAACGATATAGTCAAACAAGACAATATCTTCGTCCTTTTAGTGCGTCGTAGGCTAGTAAATGTCCACGAATGGTCAGTGCGGGGCCTCCAAACAATGAATTGTCTATATGAGTCTGTGTTAAGCAACTCGTGCTAAGACGTAATATGCTACTATAAATGCTTATGTTTCAACTCGGGTTGGATCAGGAATCTTGAGATGATTGTCTTTAACCTTCCGATTCACATTCCCACACACGTACTACGATTAAACCGGTTCTCTTATACCTATCTCTGTTTATGAGGAGTAACGGTCACATCCATACGCAGCAACATCCTTTCCTTATTACATCTTATGTCCATCATGCACAACACATGTATAGGAAAGCAGTTTTCACTCCTTTTACATAACCAAACCCATGGTTGAGCCATTTGTTCTTTATTTTGAACCCTTTCTCTCCCCCGTTACGAGCATGCCTTATCTATATTGTGCAATTTTCTTGATACATAAGCCAGCGAATTGCTTCATTAGGTGAAAGGTTAGGGTTCTCTCGACCTAGAATAGTAATTTTTTTCCTTCAGGCATAAACACATTTTTTATAAAAAGTGTAAAGCATAAAATCAATTGTTGTGTTGTTATCTAGACAATCTATATCAAATTCTTGGCTATTTATAAGTGGTTGACTCCAGGAGCAAAATTATCAAAAAATAATGTATCGTTATTTTAATAATTTTAGGGGAAATACATTAAAAAACGGAAAACTAACCTAACCTAACCTATCCTAACCTAACCTAACCTAACTTAACCTTAAAACCTAACAAACTTAACCTAAATTAACCTAACCTAATATTAACGGAGTCAACCACTTATAAATGTCCAAATTCTTTAATGAAACTACCTCTAAACTTCTCAAAACATTTTCTTAGTATATAACATCTTGGGCACAATACTTTCACCATCTTCAAAAAAATTGTATGTTCTTTACCTATAAACTTATTACAGTACTCTTCAAATTCTAGCTTTTAATCTTGACATTGTATCCTACTTCGAAGAATTCTATCGAATAGTCCTTTATAATTCAATTACTCATTTAAAAATGTTAGGAAAGAAACCCTGAATTGTCTTTTTTCACTGACACCCATACACTTAGGCTATGCTTTCAAGCACATGGTGTGAAAAGCAACGTATCCCTAAGACTATATTTCCATTCGATCCCATTGAAATTATTTATTGCCCCCCCACATCTGTTTATAGGACTTCCTGCTGATGAATCTGAACATTGGGTGTGTCACAGTAGACGCATATACAAACTGATGATCAACATTTTCCGCCATTTATGCAGCACAACTACTTTTGACTTAGGATTCTTCTCTAAAAACTCCATCAGGAAGTCTATAAATGATTTACAGGCGCTTTTTCGGCCTCTAATTTAAATGTTCTTGCTTCTGCGGCCACAATGTGTAACATACCTGTTCACCTTCCTATCGTCCACATTTCGCATATTCATCTGGCTTACCAGTAAATAAGGACTCCATTCTATTATTCTTCTTCCTTTATCATCATATCCTATCTTCCTGCTTATTCTCCGATATCATAGTAACATGATGAACCACCGGATCAGTAATCTCTTCTTCTTCTAATTTTCTTTTTTCATGTAAGTTCTCTTACAAAACAAGCTTCTTAGATATTTTCTTTTACATGTTTTGCAGTAAGCTTTTGTACAGTCGTGTTGAAACAGACCCTAGCGAACCATCTTTATTTGTGTCAGACATAAATAACAAATTTTTATTTTCTTGCACGTATTATTATCTTGGTGTTTTTTATAGCAATCGGAATTATAAAATTCACGATTACATTCATTACACTCATGGAATATACCATCGTGGTCGAATGAGCCTCGACACTTATCATTTAGCCATTGTTAACATCAGTAATGTTCACAATATAATTTATATGCTATATTAATACTATCGAAAGTTTAGCAATAAGTGCAAAAGATGCCATTCCTGTATGTTCCGTGTTTTTTGGTATTCTCAAAACATAGTTTTAACTTGTCTTCAGTTATAGCATAGTAATGATTAACTCCATCATGACCGATAATGTATAAGGGATCGTCTCTGTTCTCATTAGAGGGAATATAAAGTATCTTTATTCCATTACTATCAGGACCAAACACGAATATCCGACATTTTTCGAAATTCTCAATTCTTTCAAAGTCTGTGACTATGAAAGAATCTGTATATTCTATACCACATTTTTTAGCTAATACTTTTGCTGCTTTCTCAATTGTATATGAATGAATACCTTTCGACTCTACACACTCACGAGCTATTTTCCTAAAAAGGACAAAAGCTTGAAAGCAAACCCTAAAGCTCCTTTCTCTAGATGAACTGACGTTTCATGGTTCAAATACTTCAGTTTTACAGTAATTAACTTTTCCTTTTGTTATCATGAATACTGTAGCTACTACTTTGAATTTGGTAAAGATAGCCTTGTCGCCTGATTGGGATGAACCTTCCAATTGTCTCATCATCTCCTTAACAGCAATATTGTCTAATATATCTCTATAACTGATGTTGACATAATATTTCCTATCAGGTGATTGGTCATCAACGAATGAGAAATTGATTCCAACCCTCATACGTGTACTATCATATTCTAAGTCTTTTAATAAGGCATCAACAAATTCACTAACAATCATTTCGAACGACGCTTCAAAATTTCTTGGTCCATGGAAGAAGTTTTTATCAATAACCTTTAATTCATAAGTATGACGTTCCATCGACTTTTTTAGTTTTTCTACAGAGACGTTTGTTATATCTGTTATAGTGGTCCTCCTCTTCTTATTACCAACATTCATCATCGAAGGATTAGCCTGTAATTAATTTTCTTTATTATTTATGAATATAGTAAACCAAAAAACTTAAGTTTACTAGATTAAAATTTATTTAAGATTAAGTTATCATATCAGTAAAATATTAGTTTAACATAGTATTTTCAACTCCTTATATATAATAACCTTATATGTATATATATGTAACAATAACAACTCTTCTTCACTCACAACCTTAACCTTAATATATATATGTATAATATATATATATATATATATATATATATATCTCTTCTTTCTTTCTCTGCTAGTGATGGGACGATTCCAAATTTCCAGCCGATGCCGATTCCGATTCCGATACCAGTCAAAGTGCCGATTCCGATTCCTATTCCGATTCCGATTCCGATTCCAATTCTTTATATATATATATATATATATATATATATATATATATATATATATATATATATATATATATATGCTGCTGCTATATATATATGCTCTCTTAT
>JABUQX010060957.1:22500-38107 GCA_015478945.1 Trachelipus rathkii | reverse complement strand
CTCAACATTGTTCTCCGTGCCCAAGCCTAGTTTCCCTTTCACCCACACTATTATATACACGGCTATCTCTATCCTACTCCACCTATACTATCAAGCGCACTTTAATATGATTATTATTATTATTATTATATTATTATGAAGGTAACTAATTATTATATTATTATTAATTATATATATTGTATAAATTAATATAGTTTATTATTAATTATTATTATATTATATATTATTATACATATTATTTATTATTATTAATTATTATTATTTATAATTATTATTATTAATATTATTATTATTCATTATTATCATTATATTATTATTATTAATATATTATTATTATTATTATTATTTATTAATTATTATTATTATTATATATTATTATATTATTATTGTAGTATTATGGTGAGTTAGTAGTAGTAGTAGTAGTATAGTAGTAGTATCCTTCACCTTCTAATTATCTTTTCATTTTACTTGATTTCTTAGTTGCTATTTTTCTTATTACACATCATGAGAAGAATAATATATAAACCAACTATTTTTACTTGCAACTGTCATAATGCTTATTATCCTTATTTCCGCGGTTTCTCTTGCCTTGCAATTAAATTTAAATAAGTAAAGAACGTATTTAAGTTTGTGTTGTGGCTTAATGTTTCTGTTTGCATTGAATTGTAATATGTTATATTATTCTTTCTTGTCTCGCTCTTGTATGGCGATAATTCAAACGTTACATTAATTTCATTTTAACAAGGCACCATAAACAACAATAAAAAATGAATTGAGCCTATCTCGCAAGGACCAACAGTATAATTTCTTTATTATTTTAATTGTTTTTTGATTTTAACAGATTATTTTCAATGTTTTACAAATGACTATTTCTTCAGTTCTAAGATGACAGTCTTTGCTAATGTGATATAACATATATTCTTCGCATTTCCAGCGTCATGCTGCTACCAGAGAGCGCCGGAATTGACACGCAACTCTGTAGATTAAGCTCTACATCAATAATTGATTACGCCCTAGAATAGCTGCTGCTATGAGAAATGAGCTACACAAGCCAAGAAAACCGTGTAACTTAGCTTGAGACTCGCCCCCAACATACTACTTATGCAGCCTCTACGCATGGTTCACGTCAACAATGGCACTGCGCAGCTTTTAGAAAGAAAAGGGTAAACAATAACGTGCCCATTTTACAGATCGTAAGAAGCAGGAAATTACTGTGTTATTAGTCACTTCCCTTCATTAATCGTCAGTGTTTATTTTCGTTAGTAATAACTGCTCCCTTAAGCAAAACAGTAAAACACTTCCCATACAACAGCCAAACCAAATGAGAAAAGAAAATCTGCATTTCTGTAATTTTAGATAAAGAACGTTAAACTAAATAATGTATTTTAATTATAGTTTGTTTTATTTTCTAATATTAGCCTTTGAATTTTAATTTTATTATTATTGGCTTATTTTTATTTTATTTAATTCTATTTTATTTATTCCTCATATTTTAATTTTTTTATCTATTAATTTTAGCTTTATAAACTAAAATAATTGGAAAGTTGTATATATAAAATCTGACAACTCTTGCCTTAGTTGCACGGGTAATCGTGATATGCGCTTTTAACCAATAAACGTCAGATCAGTGCCGGGATGGATGACGATGCAATATTGCAAAAATGTGGTATAGCTAACAAAAAAAAATGCGCACACCGCTTTGCTGTCCCAGTGAGCGGTTACCCGCTGGTAATGGACTGAGTGCTATTTATTTAGCTTCTCTATTAGTACTTCGCTCCTTATATCTACTTATATTCTACTTAATTATTATTTATTAGTTTTTGTTTTTGTTTTTTTAGATGTTTTTTTTCATTGAATATAATCGTATTGGATCATAAAATGTACAAAATGAACAGAAAAAAAACTTTTGTTCACTAAAGAACGAGTTTTTCCCTTTTGCACAATGCATCCAAATATACTATTAAAGTAGTAGCGGGAGCTAAATCTCGCGGCCCACAGTACTGCGCTCAAAACAGTAATTCGGAAACCCAACTTCCCATGGGGTTTTGGGTCATATCCCCCATCAAATCACATAACCGCTTTTTCACGGTGACATCACATCGTTGCTCAGACGAGGTTTTGCGTACTATCCTTTCCCCAAATAGGAAGATGCTGGGGACCAATAGATTTCTTTCTATGCAGATCAAACAAGAATGAAAGAAAAAAATGAATTGATATTAGTATATATATATATATAAGTATATATATTAATTATTTAATTATATAATATATAGTAATATATTTAAATATATTATATATATATATATATTATATATATAAGATATAATAAAATAGAAACACCTTAGATACAGTGGCGGATCCCCATAAAATAGAATTTTGAAAGAATGAAATTTTAGCTGCTGCCCAACAGAAACGAAATTTATAAATATCTAACTAATATAACTATAAATCTTATCATCAACAGGAGTCAGAAGCTCAGAGTCAGAGTAGAGGTTGGAAACACATTATAAAATTAGTTTGTTGACTCTGTACAAGGGTATGATATATCAAATCATGGGTAATGAAGTCCGAATACAGTGGTCACGGCCTTCTACAGGGGTTGATAAACTGCCAGAAGTGTGTATCAGCTAACAAACATCATTAACCGAAAAATAGTGTATAACATACACATACATATGTGTTATGTGTTGCCTCTTCAACACTTATTATAATTATCAATGCGTATTAGTAGGGGAGCTGAAAGAAGTTACCCATAGCCAGCGCATATTGGCCTTGAAACCCAACACCTTAGTTCAGCGACGAGGAAAACCGCGAAAAAGAAGCCGTCCGGCAGTCGATCGAGCTTGGGAATCAATTTTTATATTATAGGTGTCAAGTTATGCTTCAAGATTACCGGAGAAAAACCGAATTTTATTGTTTCCAGCCACTCTTCGGGTGTGCTTAACACCCTTCACAAATAGGATCCAAATAAAAAAAGGAGAAATTTTACAAGAGAAAAGCTCGGAGGGGTTGAATGATAAAACAGCATGAAAGAAGAAGGATTCAAATAAAACGGAATCAAACGGGGGAAGGTCGCATTTGAATGAGGACCAAACCCCAAACCCATAGAAAACTAAAGCTTTGATAAAAGAATCAGTAATAAATAATAATAGCTAATATAATACATCCGTTCTCGTGTAGTAACCAGACCTATATTTAAAAATAAACCGACTCTATCTTTGACCAGTTATATGGGATTGTAGATCTGAAACTTATTACACGACACTCTTGCTACCTTTACCATTATGAATATTATATATTTATATTATGATTATTATTATTATTATTATTATTATTATTATTATTATATTATTAATTATTATATTATTATTATCATTATTATTATATTATATTGATATTAATATTAATTATTAATTATATTTATTATTATATATTTTTATTATTATTATATATATTATTATATTATTATTAATATTATTTATTATATATATATTATTATTATATTATTATATTATTATTATTATTATTAGTATCCTTATTATTATATTATTATTATTATATTATATTATTGCAGACCTAACTGCCACTATAACATAAACAATAACGACTCACCTTATCACTCGTAAAGATAAAACTGCATCAAATTCCTCCTAAAGACCGGGTCAAAGTCAGAAGAACCTAGACTACACCACCTGCGGACATACATAAACTACAGATACATCAAACCAACCACTGCTACCACACACAGCAACATCTCACACCACCAGCAACACCCCCAGCGCAAACGGACCCCCAACAGAACACACCTAAAACCCACACCGACGCCAGCACACCAAAAACAACCGGGAACAGCCACACGCGCACCGCACGACACAGAACAAGAGATCATCCAAAACACAACCAAGACACAAACTCAATCTCAATATAGAGACCACACACTTACGACCAGTAACTATCACGATCTAGAGCAGCAACATCAATGGACCATGCCCTAATAGTACTACAAAACAGACCCGCAACTTATTCCAGATCACACTGATGAACCGATTAACAGTACATCTATCACACCAAGAGCTCTCAGAGTCACAGAATACCCAGACCCCGCAATGCACGAAAATACTATCTCTACTCTACAAACCACCACCACGCGTCATTCATCTATAACCGCACCTCACATCCCTTCTCAAGAAAATACTTATAGCCCGTTCCCCCACCTTGCAACGCAAAACACCACCAACCGCAAACCCAAATAATCAATCGAGCGCAGCGCAACTTTACATAATTTTTGTTAACATCCGCCTATAGTACTGCAAACAAAACCAAGTACATTCTCCTGGGAAAATTCAATTAACAAAACAAATCATGGACAAATCCACATGACCAAATCCCGTGTATCATGTACATAACGTTATATCTACGACGTCATACATTGCAACTCCATATATATTTTTTTGCTAAGTGTTATCGATCTTAAATACTTTTCATTTTATGCTGGCGACAACTTTTAATAATTGATCTATAAAAACGTTTGTATAAATCTCTAGTACTTGACGTACGACACCAACAACAAACAGCTATCCAACCCTACAAAAAATGACCAGGCTGACTCAGATCTACCACAGTTCTCCACACGAAAAACATTACGCAAATACATGTATGCCAATAAGCCAGTAACTTTCCAACACTGAAAAGGAGAAAAAAAGAAACTATATAACAATACATCGTATGCAATAATCAATTCCTATTGTAGTATGTACAAGACTTACGACTACATTGTTGATTCCGTTTCATTCAACTGTAATTAATTTATTTCGTTTAACCAGGGATGCACGAAAAAAATTCAAGGGAATATATAATCAATCCTGACATTTTTCTCACTTAATTTGATAAAAAAAATCATGATTTTTATTTTTAATTTTTTGCTTTGTATATTATTATAATATATATTTAATTTTTTGGATATTTAAGTAATTTTTAAATGACAGAATAATCACAATATTAATAGCTTTGACATTCTGCCAAGTCTACACTATAAGTAATTTCTATAATATTATCAACCACAATACTCTGGTAAATACTAATTTTCTTTGAATTATAATTGTAATATTATTTTACAAATTTACAAATAAATATCAGGTGTTAGTATCAAACACTTTTGGGGACTTTTTTTTTAAATTTTCTAGAAAGATTTTTCTTTTTTGATTTTGGATTTTTGGATTTTTTCACGGATTACGTGACGCTCACGCGAAATAAATTGCCATAACAACTTTTTTTTCAAGTTCGACATATAGTATTATTTTGAAGTGATTTATTCAATCCTATGTAAATCAAAATCTTAAAATAGGGCCTATAGTCTGACACATAATGACAATAGCATCAATAAAAGAGAGCAATAATTAATAGGAATTGAAACCAAAATGGAAAAATATTAATTAAATTAACATAGGCAGTATAAATATATCAAAAAATTCCAAAAAATTCAGAATCGGGATGATTGTAATAGTGAATATATTGAGCGGTCGAATTAATACTTAATATGTAACCACCTTGATATTATTTGCTAATATTAGATAAATGTTACAAGCAGAAATAAAAGAAACCTGTATGTAAACGCATATCCTTTGTTGCACAATAGGTACGATAATTGAGAACAGAAGTACCCTTTGTGTTTTGAGACTAGTGGTTAATAATAACATGTTTAATTTTTAATTCTATTGATGTTTGGGAAGATTAATGTGCAAAAATTTCAATAAAAAACATTAAAAAAAAAAATCAAAAAATTCAATTGTTATACAAAAAGAAATAAAAAAAAAAAACAGGTGAAAAAGTTGATTTTATATCAATTGCATTTTTTCCGTCCATCCTTGCTTAAGATTAATCGACCCCTAGTTCACTATTAAAATTATCGTATTCTTTACAATATCGATAATTTTTTATATACTATTATGAATTTTTTATATAGTTTTTCTAATTTTCAACTAAGACTATTTGCATTGTAACCACGCACTCTTTTAGTGTTGTTGTTTCATTGCTGAAGTCTATAGCCTATTTTAAGATTTTGATTTTCATTTGAATTGAATAAATCACTTCAAAAATAATAACAGTATATCAAAATAAATAAAGTTTGTAACAATTAATATTTTTTTCTATTCACGGAATTGAAAAAATGAAAGAAAACCGAAAATTTAAAAATTGTATTTTTGTTCATCAAAAAATCAAAAAGAATCAAAAAAATCACTATTTTGTTGAAATAAATACATATATATATATAATATAATATATGTATTATATATTAGTATATATATTATTACTTGTAGTATATAACATTTATATATATATATAATATATATATTATATATATATATTAATTATAAATTATATATATTACTTATGATCGTAAGTTATATATATATATTAATATCTATTGGTACATGGATCTCATATCTTAAAGCTTCTAATATTAATATTTTCTTTTCAGCAGATTGACCCTTCTCTAAACATTTCTAATTTGTTTACGTTAACTAAATATGTCCATTTAATTATTCATTTAAGAATTTATAAATATTTTGTAAAAAATTTGTTCTTGCTGATTTTCAATCTCTCAGAAAGTTGCTGAAAATATAAATTTGCTAAGGCTAACATATTTTTACTAAAAAATGTTTTATTGACCCATAGAGCACAACGCAAACCTCCCTAATTTAGAGCACCTTTCAAATTGATTCAGAAGATAAAAGCAATGAAACTCAAGTTGATACATCAGCAGCAAGAAACTTAGTAATCTAATTATAAGCAGAAGCACTCATCCAGTGATGTTGTATAAACATAAATCGCTAAAACATCATGTTGCTTTTTAGCAAAAAAATATCAATAGTTAAAACGTCGGACAAGGTTTATTACAAAAACAATGATGCATTCCACAGTATTAATCAATTTTACATTAATATGGTTGTACCAATCATATGCTTGAAGTTAAGTCATCAGATAACACAGAAACAATTAACAAACAACGACTACCATAGAAAACCTCAATTTCTCATGTCGATTTATTATAATATCTACCTTCATTTCGTATGACAAACTCACATGTTAATATTAAACATGACAAAAATATGGAGTAAAGCAGGTTCAGGGAAATTATTTGGAGAAATGTAATAAAGTAAAGCTACAAAAAAGAAGAATCGATTCCTTTTAGGGAAAAAAGCAGTGTATCTTGCTAAGTTATCATCTGAGTTGATCATCAAAAAAATATTTGAGACCAACGATGGGAATGAACCTGGTGCTCACTATCTGCTTAATCTACGAGTAGAAGTGAATATATAACTTTCTTTCAATGATTACTTTTTTTAAATTCTAAGATTAAATTTCAAAAAAAAAAATCTCTAGCCAATCTCGATAAATTTGAGCATGTTCCATATACACCAAAATTGAGATAGAAGATTTCAAACCTCTCAAAAGGTAAGACATCACAAACCTTTAAAATATTGCTGATCAAAGGTCTTATCGGGAAGTTGCTTTTGCATTTATTACTTTTATAATATAGAGATTAATTATTAAGAATCAGGAGCACACTTGAAACCGCGACCGTCGAATGAACTCAATTCGCAACTGCAGCTATGGTTTCATTCGAAAGCTAGCTATGTAAATAAGCGATATTATCTGGGTTATTTCAATCAGGAATTAACATCTTAGGGCATTCTACTCTTACCACTGATCTAATATCATCATCAATTGAATTTTCACCACAGTGATCCAGCCTGTTTATGCGCAAGGAAAAGTAGCCTTCGTGAGGTTTCATCTGCCTGTTTAGATCGCCTTCCATCTCTCAACTATAGAAACAGTTAGACACTGCTACAGGGCAAACATTTTTAATTGGTAAGATAAAAATAAAAAAAATCATTCCTAAAATCTTCACCATATAATGAATGATATAAGCATTAGTAATATATCCATTTCGTCATTACCAATGATTGATGTTAATAAATATATTATAAATAGACAATTCGTTTAATTGGAAAAACTTTATCTGAACCGTTTTCATTAGGCCCCTCCGGACTAAAGCAAAATGATCATGTTGATATGACTTATAATAAATCTCTTATTCACTTTAGTAATACTGAAAGAGGATGAACTATCCTTTGTCCACCTGAGAAAAACTTTAGGCTTGATAAATATCAGACGATTAGATATCATTATATAAACGCTCATGGCGAAAGAGAGAAACCGGCCACAACGACGGAACCGCCAATATTTTTATGCGGTTGCGCATGTTAAAATTCATGCCTACCGCAGAATTTTCATATTCCCGCTATGTCTCGATCTGAACCTTTCAACCACTGTCTATGAAAAAAAAGGTTAATTTTCCCTATCTGTGGTGAAACTGCTAGAGACGAGCGCCCCCACCCTGTGCAGGAAATGTTAGGTAACACGAAACATGAACGCCTGTACCGTAATTAGAACCTCTCAAACATCACTCCTTAAATGGAGTGTACCGAATTACTTTTTTGACCCAATAAGGCGGCGAGATTTCTTTCTAGCTCACTACCATATATATATAGATATATATATATAGATAGGATATTATAATATATAAGTATATATATACTTATATATATATAAATAGTAATAATAATATAATATATATAATATTACTATATAACTATATAATAGTAGGATAAACACGTGTTAAAATTTTCTGATTGACTACCTGGCACGCTCTGTATATTATTATATATTATATTACATATATTATACTTATATTAGATAATACTATATATATATATATATAATATATATATTATCATATTTATATATATGTATTATATTATATATATAAATATATATAGTATATCCTTATGAAACGATTTAGAAGGAATAAAAAAAGCCTTGCCATATTAATTCATTTAAAGTTTTGCGTTTGGTACTTTATTGCCAGAAAACAAGAAGTGCCTCCCACTCTCTTCTCGGCCCTACATTTCCGGTTATAGAAATCAAAATTAATGGCCAAAATTCACATAACATTTTGTACGAATACCCTATTGTGTGAGAAGCGTGGCTACGAAATCAATGCTGAAAAAGCGATAAGCCATTAGCATTAAGGCGATGCCTGCCACATGGCTTTGTAATGCCTATAAAAGGTTGAGCGCAAACATGTTTAAGACAAGATTAGCTGGATGCATTATTAATCAAATTGTTGCGAACCAATGTCAATAAGTGATTTTTCGTTATGTGTCGGTAGTTGCGAATTGGCCAACAGACAGCTTGACACGGTATGCCTGTGCAGCTTTGCTTCCTTGATTGCCCTAGCACGTTTGGCCAATGTGATTTTAAAAAAAAAAACATTTCCGTAAACACGGGTCACGTAAGGGTTACGTGAGAGGCCAGCCAATACTACTTTTTGACATCCTGCACTATGAACATCCAGCAATATTCCAGTTGTTTCGAATTTCTTCACCAATAATTTTAAGGGCGAATACTTTTCATGGCCGGCTTTTCCGCGACCAAACTGTAAAGTAAAAAATTGTCGTGCAAGCTGTATATTGGACTCTTGTTTTCGACTACGCCTGACGCGACGCATAACAAACGCCCTGCTTCCTACTGATGCTAATGACCATGGGTACTGTAGCGTACGCCAAACACGCAAACACTAATCAGTGCGCCACACAACGGAGACCAAGAAACACTCAACGGCTTACAAATTAGACAACGCTTCCTGTATTTATCACATGATCGCCCCCCCTGCCAATCGCTCGATACTAAGGCCGAAGTATGTCGCCGCCCCATCTCTCATTGATCATTCGACCAATGATGTCACACACTGACTAAGTTATGTTGCGATCGACAATATTATTAACTTCTGATAATTTATCAAGGATTGAATATCTATTATTAAAATATCTGAAGAACCGAGTGCAAATCTGTTTTATGTAGTAATGATAAGAATAACACATTTTAAAATAAAGAATTGATTCTTATGAAATTTGTAAACATTCGCGGCCACTAAAAAATTTTGAAACAGCTTCGCTGACCAATCAATGAAACTCATTAAATTGCAGAGATGAGCGAAGCCTAACAAGTAACGACTAATATTCAACATAAATGGCCTCCATATTCCCCATTTCCATTATCATATGAGGTATAGTTATATATAATATATATATAATAGTATATATTATATATATATTATTATAATTATTATATATATAATATATTATATTATATACTATTTTATTTTTATAGCTAAGTAAGTATAATTATTAGAACAATAACCTTACATATGATTCTTGAGTAACGCGTTTATTGTTGCCTTATCTAATCTTTTATCTATATATACTATATTATATATACTTATTGCCTCTTGCTCCCAACCTATGCCGTAAACTATTTATGTAGTTATCTTCTCTTGTAAGACCGTGTTTTTCTGTTCATAAGTCTTGCTTATATATCCGTAAATCCTTCGGTAGTCTGCCAAAGTATTAATAACAGAGCCCTACGTAAACTGCTCTTCACTCTCCAGTTCACTTGCCGCCTCCAAGTGTAGGCCATCGTTCTCTCTTTCGCTCTCCGCTCCGCTGTGCCTACGTGATTTTTTTTTACCATCATCAAGTGGTTATTTTTTATGTTGCAAAGTGTCGCCTTTCAAGCCTTACAATTTCATTGTCTTGTGAATTGGGTACTTTCCTTTTCCTTTAAAAAGCCAGATGAGTAAATTATTGAGCTGAAAATTAAAAATTATTAATATTATGTAATAAAATGTATAAATTGTGAAACAGAGTTCAAATGCATTACTATGGTGCTGAAATAATAAAATCAATGCCTTTTCAATATTTTACTTAAATTAAAATCAATCATATACTTTTTTTATGTATAAATTCCAATTTACCTAATTATCCTTCATGTGCGGAAAATTTATTTTATAAATTACTGTAAATTTTATATTATTATTATTATTATTATTATTATATATTATCTATTATTTATTATTAATTTATTATGATATTATTGATTATTAATTTTATTATTATTATTATTATATTATTGATTATATATTATTATTATTCCCAACCACATCCTCAAACTCACAAGATAGCCAAGTTATTATTATTTGATTTATTGTATTTTTATGGATTTTATCGCACTCTAATTTCACCCTAAGGATTCTTTGTGTTATTCATCCTTAGGCTATCGTGGGCTACGAAGAACCTGCAGCTAGTACTCTCCATAGAATCACCATCTGCCATTCCACCCTGCGTTCCTGTGGCCTACAAGCGATGGCCTGCATTCACAGAATTTTTTTTCAGTGCGCCCCTACTTCAATGCCATACTCGAATATAATTCTAATTGGATCTCCAGATTGCCTTGCATCTCCTAATTTTTTTTTAAGGACCCTATATAAAAAAAAGGTGGAGGATTTTTTCTCCTCCTTTAAAGAAATAACAATAGGTGGCCTTCTCGGTCCGAGTTTTCTAGATTTAATTTTTCCTTCTATTATTCTTTAATGTATTTTAATATTTTAATTTTTAGTATTCAGCAACACTTTTGCCACAGTAGTTCCCCTGGCCGCTATTTATAATATTATTTTTACTGTAATTTATAATATTTTTTTACATCAGGCCTCCAAACATGAGTATTGCTATAATAATAATCCACACCTCAACCTCTGCCTCTGGCTCGGCTCAGGCTCCGGCTCCTATTCAACTGTAAAAAAACAAAAAATCACCCCAAACACCCAACGCATACCACTCGCAAATCAAGTATCACTCAAAGCGTAAAACACACTTTTACTACACCACCGAAAAGCAGATACTTCGAACCCCCACCCCACCAACAAACAACCGTTTACTTGTATTAGAGTATTCCAATTGCGAATCTACATCAGAGGGCGAGCGTTTTCGCGCCCTTTTAAATATTCTGCCAACCAAAGTACTGCAGCGTCTCAGAGACGTTCTGCCTGGTTTGAATAATAGTGCCCCTCAGCCATACTCAGAGCATGAAATCCCATGTTTTAATAGCTAGATTAGGTGAGTCAGACTCAGACAAAGTTCGAAAACAACTTCATAACGAAGTTTTAGGTGACAGAATGCCTTCTGTTTTGTTAAATGACATGCTAGCGTTATTGCAGGGTCCACCTATTGGCCCTTGTATTCATATTGTCGGGCAGCTTTTTATTCAGAAACTACCTCCTGACCTACAATATCACCTCGCAACTGTTGATCCCTCTTGCTCTGCAAAATTTAGCAGCATATGCGGATAGAGTATTAAAGGCAAAGACTCTTACGACGCAGAACGTACCTCTACTGCTGCACAAACGTCCCAGCCTCTGCCGCTACGCAGGAAGCCAATTACTCTCCGCTAATCCAATAAGCTCAAGGCCCTGTTACGCGCTGTCATCCTGAATTGAGAGATCTTATTTAAAATTTGGCATACAACAATTATCATAATACTATTTTTACTCCGTTCCATTCAATCATATATTTTATATTTCCGCCTGTCAACACCCAAAGAGGAGCAGCCACTTCATTACAAATTCTGATTCTTTTTCACACCTGTTCTTCGCTTTACAACCAACCCCGCCCAGCCTGCTTATCATAAAGCTCCTCAACTAACCATTCACAGTCTCCTTGTCCTTTAACTGCCAACCTCCCTTCTGCCATTCTTCGCAGCTTTGCAACGCCTTCTGCATCGCGTCTATTCCTATAAACCCCCCAAACCATATGCTGTTATCGATCAGCATGGAAGTCTAGGAGCGCGACCAGACATCATTAAATCTATAATATCTTTAACACTCTTCCTGTTCACGTGTTTAAACTCGAATCCCAGCGCCTCACTTTACATAATGCCAATTTTCATTATTCTTTTATATCGTGAATGAAACTTCACGCGACATCACACACATAACTACACAATCCTCGAACGAACTACCACACGATCTTACCTTATTTTCTTGTTGATATGCAGCCATCGTTAACAGTGTCCTTCTCGTTCATTTCTGCAGAATAACCGTACTGCATGAGCCACTGGAGCACCTGCAGAGCCGCAAACGGTTCCACAATCCACATCTACATTCAAACGGCCTTCATATCTTAATTCTTTCATTTTCGAGTATTCTTTTGAACTTCGTCATTGGCTGATGTCACCCTTTCCATAATCGGTGCCGATTTCCTCGCTCACTAAAACATCGCTATTACTCTGATCATAAACAGATAAGTCGATGAAACACAATGTCTCATTTCAGAGCATCGAGGGCTACTCTCTTCTATCAATGTAATTCATATCCCCTATGGTGAATAACCCTTTTTAGTCAAAACTTCTTCATTGTTAATATTCTCTACCTTCCCTCTCCTCATCATCCACTTTTCGAAATTAAGTCGATAACTATAGTCCACCAGGACGGCGCCCGCCAGTAGGCTCCCTTTGCACGCCGGCCCACCATCCACTCTCGCTCCCGACAAACCCAAGCCTAACCAACTAGAATTCAATGCTCTCTGCAACAAGTATCATTCGCTTCTTCTCAATTCAGATTTAATCTTCTCCACTTTCACTTCGGTTCTTAAACCAATGTTGATTTATTCTCTTCACTGGCCGACGTATAGAACTTAACGCATATAAACACGCCCCTATAGATATACTATCCCTCATTTCAGATTGTACTGCTAAATCTATCAGATTGCACTATCTTCTACTAATTATTTAGTAAAAATCTTTACCAGATTCCCGGTCAACCCAGCTGACATTCATAAACCCTTCATAACTCTCTTTCGGCCTTTCGAATCTCCGTACTCCTTTCCGCCTCACTTAACGCTTGCCCCCAAGTCATCTCCAACGTTTCACGACTCAATCCTCCAAGATTACCTTTCGATTTTTCTCTTACATTATGATCTGTCATCGACAGCTCTTCCTCGGAGAGCACACTATCCGAGTTTCGCAATTTAAGTAAGCAAGCTGCAGCTAGAATACCCGATAGGCGTCAACATCCTTGAGTGATCTTGGGGATTTACTTTCACTTTACCTCCTTGCGCATACTATTTCATTCTGAAGGTGTCCACCTCTTGACACCGTTCTGCTGCCATCCGTCTCTATCCCTTCCCAGAAACAAAGCAACCATTGACTCACTTCTTCCCGAGTTCATGAATTTTCGACCACCGTTCATTCCGATCTGGCAGCAGACACTTCTTCGTCAACTTAGCTCGCCTTTTAAGCTTATAAAAAGGGGTCATCAGCCCGTCCATCTCATTTTTTAGTCACATGACCGCAACCCGTCATTAGTGTTTAATCTACGCATTAACAGAAGCATCTGCCTGCCTACTGTCCTCTTGCTTTTTCCACTACCACCACTGCTCGACCGGATCCACACCGATATGCCTCGGATTTCGCAGTGGATCCTGTTTTACAAAAGTTTTGGAGGATGATTGGAGTCCTTTACAACTATTTTCCGACATCTTTAACCTGCACACTACTTCGGCTCATTTATTCATATATTATCCGCGCACTTATTTAGCCATCAACATTTTTCATGAGACGCTGCTACCCGTTGCTATCTATTCGTATTACCAACCTTAGTAACTTGTGAAATTCACCCCTTCATTACAGTTTAACAGTCCCCACACGTTGGCACGCCACCTCTGAATCATGCCCCAGATTACCACAGAATCCATGCCATTGTAAAAGCTTAACGAAAAAAAACCGCCAGACGCCCTTTCCCGTATCAGCGCTTTTATCTCTCTTCTTCGCTCAAAATAGCCAACTTTGAAATTTTCTCCTACTTAAAAACTACTTTCCAGCTAATTTACACTGCATTCATGTATTTGGCTTTTAGTGATTTTTTGTATCCCCTTCCCTCTTTTATGTGACATGTCATCCATATTGCCCCGACCTGTCGTACCAACTCGAATGCGTCGCCGTGTCTTTAACACCATTCATAATGTCTCACATCCCGGTATTAAAGATTCGCAAGTATAAATAGGCAAACACTTCGTTTGGCCATCTCTTCTCCAGGACGTTAAGCACTGGACTAAGCAGTGCCTCAGCAGCCAACGGTCGAAAGTCCACAAGCACAAACCACTCCTGTCGACCAATTTCTTCCTCCCGGACAACGTTTTAACCAAGTCCACATCAACTTAGTTGGTCCCTTACCTCCTTCCAATGGATTCACACACATATTAACATGCATCGATCGTTATACCCGTTAGGTCGAAGCCATCCCTTTACAGGATACCTCTGGAGAGTCCATCGCTCAGGCCTTTCTGTATCATTGGATTTCTAGATTCAGTACCCCCTTCATGGTCTCTACTGACCAGGGACGTCAAATTGAATCCTATTTATGGAAAGACCTCATGGTTCTTTTAGGTTCCGAACGCATTCACTCCTGCAGTTACCATCCGCAGTCCCAAGGAATGATCGAAAGGTTTCATCGCCAGTTAAAATTTCCCTTGCTGGCTCATGGTACTCCTGAAAATTGGTCTGAAACACTTCCACTCGTTCTTCTTGGTATTCGGCCTTCATTCAAAGAGGACTTGCATTGTTCATCCGCTGAACTTGTTTACGGTTCCTCCATCCGCATTCCAGGTGAATTCATCCTTCCGTCACCAACGACATCAGATCATCATACTTT
>JABUQX010060957.1:7500-15000 GCA_015478945.1 Trachelipus rathkii | reverse complement strand
TACCGATTATGAAGGGAGGTGAGAGGTACCGAGCAAACAAAAAAGAAGACCAAGGGGAAATAATATAATATAAAAGTCAAATAGTACTCAATAATAGGCAGCACAATCAAGTAGAAAGTAGTCAGACAATAATACATATAGAATAAAAAACACGTAGATGTACGTGTAAAATAAGAGAAATTTAGGAGTGGCCAAAAAACTAAAGGCGTAAGAAAATATATTATATAAATGAATAAAGAGATTCATATAGAATAAATATAGATATTAAACGCTAGGAGCCGTAGTCTCGTGAATATCTAAAAAAAATGAAAAATAATAGCGGTGAAAAGTGATTAATATGTAGTAGATTAATAAATCATGCATACTAAATATGGCGGAAATCAACGGAATAATAGTGAGTATAAGAACGATAGCACGCCCGAATCTGCACAACACCAAACAAGATACGTGCAACACAGATATAAATATAGTTAATAATGGTCACTATATACTGACAAATAGCGTAAAATATTAAGATAGGTATAAATAACGGGAATAAAACGATAGTAGGATAAAAGAACGTGAATATTATGAATAATTATATATAATAAAAAATATAATATATTATAAAATAAATAAAGTATAAAATAAAATTAAATATAATTAATAAGAAATAATAAGTATGCGACTAGGTAAAAAATAATGAAAAAAATATAAAATAAAAAAATAAGAATAAGTATAAATTATATAATAATTATAAATATAAATAAAAAGAATAAAATATATAATATATAATATATAATAATAAGGGATATATATATAATATATATATATATATATATATATAATAACTGAGTAAGATAGTCTCAGAAGGTAGAAAAAATGAGTAAAACGAAAAAACAGGTATAAGTGATTATATATATAATAATAATAGTTATACTTATCGTACTCTGAAAATAATATAGTAGACTCAGGGTAATTGAATGATAAAAAGAATTATTTATATATATATAAGATAAATGAATATATATATATTATATATATATATATATATATATTTATTATAGAATAATATTAAAAAATAATATTATATATATATAATAATATATAGTAATATGAAATAAAAATAGAAAATAAATTATAATAGAATATATATATATATAGAATGATAATGTATTATGTGAATTATCGTAGTAGATAATATAGATGAAAATGGCGAACCTTATAATAGCTCTAATTAGAATAGCACCGCCATATAACAAAGCTAGATAAACCTATCCAACGTCACTAACTAGTGACTCATGATATATTATATCCTAAATATATGTAAGTCGCGTATGGACGATGCACCATGCGCGATCGCTCCCCGCATCTATGAAACGGAAGCACAACTCTCCGCTTCATCCTAAAATGTCGACATTCCGCGACGACCATGCCGCATCCCTAAATACTCACTTAACGGGCACATCTCGCTTAATACCGTCAATTCTCGCTATCTCTTTTGAAAAATTGAGGATGTGCGAGACATGTTGTTCTTACATGTTTGATTAAATTGCAAGTATATAAATAAATATTATTTTTTAGGACATCTGTATATATCATGGAGTTTATGTGGAATAAATTAGTAATTAATAGGAATTTACAGATTTCTTGAGATATATAATATAAAATAATATTAAATAAATATATAATATATATATTAATATATATATATATATATAAGAATATAGATATAAATGATAGTATGCCAAAATATAATGATATAACACAAAAAGTGACAAAAACCTTATACAACTAATATATATATATATATATAACAGAAATAGCTAATAAACAGAACAGTGACAAAAATGAAATACTAATCATTAATCCTCCATATAATACCGCCACCAACTAACACTGATAAACTACGAACTCAATATATAAAACTCAAACTAAACAAGCAAATCGCACATCCGACCAACAAAGATGACGTGCGAAGATGACTCAGTATATATACACGTATTATACCTCGTGCGCCACTGTAGATCTCCGCAGTTGAAAACCAGATTGTTCGAGCGTAGACTAACCCAACATACTATCCCGGCCGGCCTTCTCGCCGCTCGCTTCAATTCCAGCTATGCATAAATTGGAAATAGCACTGCTCTTAGACTCTGCGTGACGCTCGGACTCACTCACGCTCGCTCGGGAGCTGTGAATGCGTTTAGATGCGCCTATGCCTGAAGCATAGGAAGTATACAATTCCTCGCTCTCATGACACTCCAATACATTCTACGGCCTCCACATACAGGAAGTCTATGGCGCGTACCATACGACCGCGATCGCTTTAGCTCTGCGATGGTCAGCAGCCCAGCTCAAAGACACTCGCGCCCTCCTCGTAAGAAGAAAAAAAAGAGTAATCGCAAACTCTCACGTATGCTTCTCATCACACTCTTAGCTAAATTATCCACTATATCAACGCATAGAAATCCCAGCTGTGCAGGGATGACTCTAATACTAGACTCGAGCAACCCGAGGGCGCTTTCAATCAACAGAATCGAAAGTGCGACCTAGAACCCCACGTCGCTTTGATTCTCCTACTGAATTAAAATCTTTCTGGCCTACTGCCAAAAAACTACCTCAAAACAACCATAGATAAATCTGTCTTCTCCTCGCCTATACTATCGAATTCGTTTTCATAGCGACACCTGAAAGTTCTTCACACAGCATGAAAAGACCCAGACAACATCTCAATTCGTACCCCTCTTCAGGTCGTAACCTCAACCCTAGACGAAGTCTACATGGCGACTCCTCACTCTATAGCTCACTCACACCTGCTAGCGCCATCCAGTACCTACCGTCACTTCCTACACTGGCCCCTCCCCAGCTCCCGCTTCGACCGATCCCTCCCCTTCTCTGTCTTTTAGCGTGTCCAATTCGCCATTGCCATGGGAGATAGCATGCCTGTAGCACTTGCGCGCCGGCAGTGATCCCATGGGAGACTGCCGATAATCTCCAGATGGACACGTGTGCAGAGGCACGAATGCGTGGCACCCGCGATGGCACTAATACCCTCCTCTCGAGTATTGACGTGGCGATGCTTCTCGTGCTGACCGCACCCCCGACTGAAACACCCCTATATTATCTCTAATGTCTCCAACATACCCCCAATTACTGTTCTCCTCAGTGTTCGGAAGAAGCACTAAGACAACATCCGCCACACCGATACAACAGCTGTTTCCGGAAAAAACAGAACGCACTGCTACTCTCCAATACCTACTCCACACAATATACCGCACGCATGACTAGCTCCCTCAAATCAGTATCAGATCACCACCTCAAGCACTCTTGAAAAAAGCCCTTCATCAATAACTCTCATTCTTATAGATTATCTATAATGGAGTCTCATTCAACTTACTTCCGAAGTTCGCCAGTACGGCTTTTCGGATGTACTTAATGAGGTCATACTGGCCGATATACTTTTCTATCTAATAGTTAGGATATATGGTTATACCAGCCCTTACAGGAAGTACTACAGGAAGAGACTTAGACGTGGTGGCGCTTGAACAGTATCCAGGCATTTGACGAGGATATGACTAACGCCTAATTCAGCTGCCTCTCTTCAAGGCCTCCCCTCCCTTTGAGGTTTTGTCCTCCTTATACTCTTGCTTACTTATGTCTAGTTTCTTTCCAATGATTCACTATGAATATCGGCATGTTGATTGATGGGTAACGACTTACTTTTTCTGTTCAAAAAAGTGAGTGTTCCTACAGGGTTCTTAGTCTTATTGGACTACACTACTTTTATTACACTTATTTTTCTTAATGAGGTCTTATACTCACACTGCAACATTAACTCTAATTCCACTCGGTATGCCGATGACTCGACCACTTACATTATTTCTCAACTCATTTTCAATTTGGCTCCCTACTATTACTTCTAGGAATAGCCATCTCGTCTTTAATTCTTTATACCCGATTTCTATTCTGTAGCTGATCTGGATATGTAATATTACCGATAGGTGGGATCGTTACTATCAACCTTTCGCTCCGATATACTTCAATTGCATATAAAAAAAAACCCCCAACATTCATAAACCAAATTCTCACCTCTCTAAGAACACCTCTGAACGTAATACACATAATCATCATATACCTCTCAAACGAGATATCTCTACTGTCTCAATTACATACTCGATTGGAGAACTAAAGGTATAAACGATATTACCGACTCTAATACGAGCACCATAACTCACCCACACAAAACCAAGATACTTTCGGAACCTACCACATATCAACATAAACAGAGTGCTAAAGCTGCCTCAATAAGAACCAGAGCGCAATTCTGTATTAGGCTGACCGAGTACTTCTATTAATACGCTCACTCTCAGATAATGCTCCCAGCACACCTGATAACAAAAAGGCCTCATCCGCCCATAATATAATTGGAGTGATGCTCTCATAGTCAAGGGCCAAGAGAAAAGGACGTGGTTTACACCCGGCTTTGAGAGAAAAGGTCGAGGCAAAAGGACCAAAAAAAAGGGTCTTATAAAACCCGACTCGATATCAGGATAGCACCAAAAAAACTATATACACAAGTTTCAACATTAGACCTCCTATCTAATCCGGCATGCGATGTATGGTGCACCTAATCTCTTAATACATATAGCAAACAATACCGCAGCAGGCATGGTGCCGAGGCAGGCTTAACACCGCGTACCACAACCTTACGAGGGTCACTTCAACGAGGCACAAGGTTTATGCTGTTGTCGGGCGTTATGAGTTTTGTAGTTGATATGGTAACTCTACAGGCTTTGATTCACTGCTGTATGCTTCCTTCTTTCCTGCCTATACCAATCTGTTCAGAGGAAATTTTCTCTTCCATCTTCTGGTAGATTCCTGATAACTGAATTTTAATCTTGTCTCTACACTTTAAAGCCTGCGTCTTTGTAAGCTTCATACTGCCGTTTAGTATTGTGGTTAGTTGATAATGAATATTTGAGGTGGATGCACATACACCCTCCGCATTGAATTTAGGGCTCTGCCCGTGAGCTGGTAGGTGACAACTAGTATAATATAATGTATTATTAATATAATATAGGTTATATAGAGAGATATTAATGAACCCTCCTAAGGAGGCTGACGTCCTCACTAGGTAAGAGCCCTCTATATATAGACAACCCGGGATATAAATAAATATATAGAGATATAATAATATATATATATAATATATAGATAGAATATATATATAGTAATAGAATAATAAGTAGATATAATAGAAAAAGAGAATGATAATGAAGTATATATATTAGTATATAATATATAATTTTATAATTCAAAATATCACAAAAGAGTTAATACATCCGCATATGCCGGCATCCGCATCCGCAATCCTCATCTACTTTAGATTACCGGCATCTACGCATTTCCGCGAATCCGCAGTACCTCATGCACTTTTTAAATCCGACATTATCTCAGCATCTCGCATCCGCAAGCAGATCAAATTGAACATCCTGGGGCCGAATCAACATGAGAGGAATATAGTAGTATTATATAGGTCACTCAACAAAATATAACCTTATAAGATATATATAAGGACAAAGAGTCGAAACAACAACTCACTAGATTAGCATATATAGTAGACACATAATATAATGAATATATAAAAGTAAGGGCCATAAGGCGAAGCACAAACCGAAAGCTAATGAATAAACTAGATGGCGGGGAATAGGTGTATACGATAAACTAAATGAGTAGGCTAAATAGCTATATTAGTCATGCGAACGCCTGTAAAATCCAACGGGACCAAAGGGTCAGCGAAAAAGGGCGCGGAAGGGAAGGGCGGGGACGCAACATAAACTAGGCAAGTAAACAATGGCGAAATAGCTCTCTATATATAAGGGGTAAATAATGGATCAAGGTAGGGAATAATAACAATAAAGGGCCATAAATAGTAACTAAAAAACAATATAGGTCAAACGTAAGATGGATAAAACTCATAATAAGCTCGCGGCCAAAGGCGGGCAGAGTGGAAGAGGGGATATATATATAATAGATAATATAACTCGCGAAACCAGTAGTAAATTCACAATGCTAGGTATATACTATATATTATATATAGTAATAGACGAATTATTATATGAACCTATTATATATATATAGAGGCGACGGCAATATGGAGTACACTCACAAAAGTTGCTCGTACTATACGGATTATAACCGCATAAAATCTCGATATATATATATATAAGGTAGGAATTCAGCATATATGATAATGACTCATACCCTACGATAAGCCGGTAGCAGAAGACTCACCCCAAGACATAGAAGGTCCACGGGGCACCGTATATAGAATCCAACCCTATATATATATAATGTATATTATAGTAATAATATATATATATAGATATTATATAAGAGAATATAATATTATAGAGATATATATTAGAATATATAAAAGATATATATATTAGCTTTTATTTAATAGTGTCCATGTTCTTTGTTATTATTTTGTGATATTTTATCACAAATTTTTTTTAAAGGGAATGAATAAGTAAAGTGCCTTTTTTTTTTTAACTACTTATTAAAATAAATATAGGAGAAATATATTTTAATTAAATGTAGAATGATTATCACAAAAAGTCTATGGCGCTAGTGTATGTAATAGTATAATATAAATGAAGAATATGGAAATTTTAAAAATATTTTTGAAAAGAAGACACTGACAATATATTGTAGAGTGAGTTGTTCTTTTATAAAAAAAATAATAAGTAAAAAAAATAATCTATTTACCACATATTTGTGACAACGTATCTTTTATTTAAAAATATTTAATAAACGGTATGGTAAAGTGATGAGAAAAAAAGAAAGAAATATCTAGGAAAGGATAATAATATACAGTTAACTACAAAGCATCATTCATACTTACTAAACAGCAAAAATTTTATGGTCAATATCTAGTTCATCACTAAATCACTAGTATTAGTGAACAAAAAGAATAGATCGCTCGATATCATAGTATATGGTGCTCAATAGAGCGCCTAAAGTCCCTTAAAATACGGACGTAACCCAAGTGAGAAGAGAGACTAACTGTGGCACGAATATCCAAATAGAGCGTATAGGTGTAAGTCTTCCATAATGCGAGCTCAGGCCAACTCAAGACAGTGAATATGTAATAACGCAGTGATATAGTAACCCATCTGAATGAAACCGTGCATACGTGAACTATATCTAATAACTCTAAATCGACTACTTACCCCGCATGCAAGTATCTCGAATAGAGAAAAGGCGGGGTTACGGTTAGCGAGTAGTTGAGTGAATGTGAAGTGTGGAGATTATAGTGTGGACGGGCGTAGTAGCTGAAGTTAGTGAGTTATACGACAGGTAACATCACATACACACACCACTCATATAGTTAATAGGTGATAATATATATATATATATATTAATTAATTCTATAAATATGTAACATTTATAACTATGATAGCATTAACCTAGATCTTATCTGCCGAAAAAAAAGCTTCAGAAATATTATAATATAAT
>JABUQX010060957.1:0-2500 GCA_015478945.1 Trachelipus rathkii | reverse complement strand
TAATATATAAATAATATATATATATATATATATTATTATATTAGGCGTTATACGGCTAATATTTTATCAGTCCTATTATATTTTTTAGTTAATCTAACTACTCACTGGATATAATTTATGAGCTCATATATTATCCATCATTTATTTATCAAGTCAATAGAATAACTATTAAATTACTCAATCTCGATGTTATATATACATATGTTGTAACTATATTCGATAATAGGGCTTAAGGTACTATTATTCTCGCTTGGATATTTCAATAAGTACTAAAACTTCATCCTATTAAGGCCATAAGTCAACAATTGAGCAAGGTGTAATTAGTATAAATTCTATGTGTATATAAATACGTAAAATTATGACAATAATGTAATTCGTTACAAAGATTAGGGTAATTGTCATATATATTATATCTCATCAGGATAACACAAATAATTAATATTACGGAACATATAATTACATATATATAATAAAAGATAATAGGTGACGTATATGTTACTCTACATACACTAATATATAATATAATATATTATTATAATATATTTATATATATATTAATATAATATATAATATATATATATTATTATATAAAGATATATATATATATATTTACATAATTAATAATAATGTATATATTAAGTATAAATATTATATATTAAGTATAGAAAGAATATATATAGTATATATAATATATATATATATATATATATATATATTATTATATGTATATATATTATACTATATATATACATATATATATTATAACCAATCAAATATGATTACCTAACTGAAATTATAATATATATATAATTGATTAATTAATAAGTTAAAATAAATTACTAAATTAAGCTTAATATTATTATATAAATAGAAAATTAATTAACTAATAATATACGTAATATATTAGTAAGATATAATATTTCCTTGATAGATACCTATTAGGCTAAGAATACAACTAATTAAAATTGTGCATAATAATAATATATTATTATATAATATATATATAATATAAATATTATAGTAATTATATATTATTAGATTACTCAGATATTATATAGTATATATATATATACTATATATTATTAATATATATTTATATATATAGTATAATAGAATACTGATATTGATTATATATAAATATATATAATATATATAAATATATTATTATATATATATATGAATATATATTATATATATGATATATCAATCTTAATAAATATAAAAATGATGTATTAGATCAACGTATTCAATTTAATTGTTGTAATAAATGTTTATAATATAATATATCAATATTTATAATCATATTTAGTTTTACACTATATAATTAATTAATATTATTAATCATGTTATTTTGCACGAAGAGATTTAATACTAATAAAAAAGTGAATTTACGGTATAGTAAGAGTCAGTAACTGGATGTGTGAATCAATTTCTAGGAATATCACGATTAAGTTATATTAATCTCGGTGAGAGGACGAACCCCCTGGATATACTTAATATATTAGAAGAAATATAGTAATAATATTAAATATAAGTATATATTATATATTATATATAATATAAAGATATATATATATATATAGAATAAATATATAGATTATATATATATATATAGATAGTTATATATATTAATGTAGAGATAATGATAGATAAAATATAATATAGTATATATTATATATATATATATATTATATATATATATATATATATATATATATATATATTATTATATATATAATATATATATACTTTATATTATATATATTATAATATTATTTATTACAGATTTGGTAATAAATATTACTAGAAGTTACTTCTGTGGTGGCTTCATCATTATATTATTACTGTGAGTTGTGACAAAAAATAAGGGCTTATTATATGAGCTATGTTACTTTTTCACAGTATTTTTCTATTTTTATATTGGAAAAAAAATAGTTTTAAAATAAATTCATTAAAACCACTTAATTTCCTCTTAATATTAATATAATACATATAATACATATTAAATAATATATATATTTATTAAATAAATATATAAATATATATATATATATTAATTAAATATATATTATATATATATATTAATTAATAGATATATATATAATATATATATATATATATATATATATATATATAATATATATATATTAATATATATTAATTATTAATATATATATATATACTATACATATAATATATTAATAAATATTTATAATAATGTATTATACATATAATATATAATATATATAGTATATATATATTAATCATGAATAAATAATTTATTCTTAAGAAAAAGATAGCCATAGAGAGTCGAGATGTATAAAGTAATATAAGTGAGCAAGGGTAATGAAATATATCTAATATATTTATATATATGACAAGTCATTAAAATAGTAACTATATAAGAAACATAAGAACTAATAATAAGATACATAACATCACACATTACTATAGAGTATTATATATACTTAATATATTATATATTAATATATAATTAATA
>JABUQX010060956.1:37500-40825 GCA_015478945.1 Trachelipus rathkii | reverse complement strand
CAGCAACACTAAACCATTTTTCGGCATATTTTGATTCAGCAGCACTCATTCTCTCATACAAGAGAGAAGTAAACTCATCCAAGCTGATAGTTATTAACGCATTCCTGTATACTGTATTATACGGGAAACCACATGTTTCGGTGTAAATATCATAGATTACACCATGTGCTATATGTATTAAGTCCTCAAGTATGTCAACATCGTTAAGATGCGATGTTAATTCGTTTTTTATTTTAAGCAATGCTGTAATATTTTCAGATGTTCGAACTGTGAAACCTATACACGTACGCCAGAAGGTCACACGATCGATGGGTTTCCAGTAGTTGCGTACATCAAGGGTTTTAATATCGTCACGCGACGAGAACACAACGTCTATTCTATTAGAACCACTTACGCTGTCTACCCAGTTAGATATTTCACTACGCGTCGATCCATCGGATAACACACACTCATCCGTTACCCATGCTGCTGCGGTGTCGATAATCTTGATGAATCCATCAGCACAAACGAATAAAGGTCTATTATTTGATCCTCTGGCAGGAATACAAGCAACGTAGCGGTCGCCATTCGGTTTACGATTAAATATAAATGACACATCGTTGGGAATAACGAAACTCCTCGTGAAGATATCAACAACAAGCGTAGAGATGCGGGGAGATGTCATCGTATCAGCACAGCGAAAAATATCCTACTGAAGAAAATAGTGTATAAACAATCCTTAAAGGTAATGAGATTCTTTCTTTCAACCAATCAGAAGAAAGTAAACAAGAATACGACGCACGAACGAACCATATCAGTTCAAAAGGGTATATATTCTCGTTAGACAACAACAACAACAATAACAATAAACAGGTTCACTATGGTAATATGTGTATACAAAGGAGATCTATACAGCCAAATTGACATGAAATGAGCTTAGACAAAACAAAAACAAAAAGAAGGTAATAATAATAATTATAATAAAAATAAAAATAATAATAATAATAATAATAATAATAATAATAATAATAATAATAATAATATAATAATAATAATAATAATAAAAAAAGAAAAAATGGTAATAATTAAAATCATGAAAGCATGAAAATGAAAATATGTTAACAATAATTAAATAATAATATAATAAAAATAATAATAATAATAATAATAATAATAATAATAATAATAATAATAATAATAATAATAATAATAATAATAATAATAATAATAATAATAATAATAATAATAATAATAATAATAATTATCATACAGACCAACGAATAACTGTAAACATAACAAAGTTTTATCCAAACATAACATAAAAATAAGTTCTTTGAATAAAATATCATAGTAAATTGTAATAGTTTACTGATTTTAAAGCAGTAAATCAGTAAATCAGTAAATCAAACCATCAAACCCTCCCCACCCCTCCCTCCATGACCTTTTGGATATATTGATCTATTGATTCATACACATTTTCGAGTTATCATTTCGGCTAAAACGAAAACACTACCTCGTTCTTTATATACATTAACATCGAAAGTATAGGCCTAACGTAGCAAGTTTTACATTAATATTGCTAACATAACATAACCTGAACTAAGAATATAATGTACAGCGACAAACCTAACATACCATACGTACGAATAAACTACTACATTAACAAACTTCCGCACTTAACAACAGTAAAGTACCTAACACTTTGTACAAAAACGTAACCTATCCCCACTTTTTTCAAACATGTCTCTAACATATCAATGTTAATTTACATTAACATCGTAATATTTAAAAAAAATTTAGCATAACCCTGTCTTATCATCATACTTGACAACGCAATGAAAGCTAACGTTAACAAATTCTTTTTACATCTAAACTTCATAATATTTAACAAAAAATTCATCATAACATCGTCTAAATATCATAATCCCCAACGAATAATTGCAAACATAACAAAGTTTTAACCAAACATAACATAAAAATAAGTTCTTTGAATAAAATATCACAGTAAAGCGTAATAGTTTACTGATTTTAAAGCAGTAAATCAGTAAATCAGTAAATCAAACCACCCCTCCCTGCAGTCCCCTACCCATCCCACCCGCCTATGATCTATTGAACTATTGATTCAAGTCATATTTCAAGTATCATTTTGGATAAACATAACATAAAAATAAGTTCTTTATATACTGACCTACGAATATATGCTTACGCAACAAAGTTTTAGCATCAATAAAGCTAACATATCATAACCTGAACTAAGAATATAATGTACAAATGCAAACCTAACATACCTCGCGTATGAATAATCCGCTAACATCCTGAAAATTCCCTACTTATCAAAGGTAAAGTAGCTAACAGGTCATACAATACTCGATATTTTCCCACTTTTCCCGCCTATCAGAAACAGGTAAAGCCGTATTATCTAACAAAATCCCTTAACAAAGTGACCAATCTATCAAAGATACCAGCATCTTGAACTATGAATTGACACTATCTTCATCAAAGTGTCACTCGTTTCGAGTATAACATCATTTGAACTATGAATAAAACGTAGACATTAGCAAAATTCTCGGGCAAACCTAACATTACTCAACAAAAACTTAACCTAGGCTCACGTTTCTAACACATCATCGTCAGTTAACACAGTAATATCTTACAATACTCATCATTTCTCTAACAAATCAGTGTCAATTTCACACTGTCATAGTAATATTTAACATAACGTACCTAACTTACGAATAAACAGTTTTCATTTACCAAGAGTATCTAAAGCAACACATCACCTCCCGAGAGAAAACCCAAGGGGATGCGCCCCTTGAAAGGGTGTGAATCCTGAGAGGGGGGATCACCCCGAAGGGGTGTAAGCGGGTTTTGGGCCTTATTATATATATATATTATATATATATATATTATATATATATATATATAATATATATATATATATTATATATATATATATATATATATATATATAATATATATATATATATATATATATATATATATATATATATATAGCAGAACTAACACCTTTAAAAGAAATTACAATATTAGCATTATAAAGATGTTGGAGGGAGGTGGAGAAGAAAGAATAGCAAAGGAATTGTCTAAGGTGGAATTAGAAGCAAATGTTTGAACAAAGAGTTCAACTTTAGTGGAAGGTTAAACAGCAGTTGTGGTGTCGATACTAAAGGAGGGCAAGAGGAAGAAGCAAATCTTAGAGTTGACATTTTTTGAAAAATATCAGAACGGAGGTGAGGAAGTGGAGCCAGTAAGATTATTGCATTTTCTACTGAGAAATTTTTTTTTATGTGTCAGGGAGAATAAATTTTGCACGATTTTGGGATGA
>JABUQX010060956.1:20000-27500 GCA_015478945.1 Trachelipus rathkii | reverse complement strand
AAAAATAAAAAATTTAAAACTGACGGAGTCGTAAAACGTAACTGGTCCTATATATTTTTGAATCATGTTTTTCACCCCTTAAATTGACTGTTAGGATCATATACTAAAAATATATAAAAAAAAAACAAAAAAAAAATCAAAAATATATATATATATATATATATATATATAAAATATATATATATATATATATATATATATATATATATATATATATATATATATATATTATATATATATATATATATATATATTATATATATATATATATATATATATATATATATATATATATATATATATATACTTCAATAAATTATATAATATTAATAAAAAACACTTTAGATCAAAATCTTCCCACATATTCACACAAAACGCCTTGAAAACCTTTCATAAAAAATAACATCCTAAATATAAAAATAATAAGCTATAAAATAATGTTAATGATTAAATAAGTTTAACGATACACAACAAAGAGACAAAAGAAACGACAATGAAGAGAATAAAATGAAAATAAAAAAAGGACAAATTAAAACCTTTTAATATAGTTTTTGAGCTCCACACCTCAACAAAAACTTGGTAGGGTAAAGTAAAATTGTTTCTAAAATATGTTAGGGTAAAATAGGGGATTTTGTGATATAAGAATTTGTGACTTCAAACAAACTTGAGCCTATATATATATATATATATATATATATATATATATATATATATATATATATATGTATATATAGTATATATATATATATATATATATATAATATATATATATATATATATATATATATATAATATATATATATATATATATATAATATATATAAATATATATGTGTATATATATATATATATATATATATATATATATATATATATATATTGTGTTGGGGAAAGAGAGATTTGTTTTACCCGTTGGGATTGTTTAAGACCTGACAGATACCTTAGAAAAGGTTGCAATTAAGGTCACCAACAATGAATTTTTTCCCCCAAGGTGCGCACCTCACTGAATTTTTCATTTATCGAGAAGGAAAAAATCTTACTAGATTTTCCCTCTAGGAATCGAACCCAAGATATTAGTCACATAAACACGATTCGTTTTCTCGTATACTATGCTAGAATATTAGAATATGTAGGCAAGTGATGAAAAAAGTATTGAAGTAAAATTAGATTCTTTGCGCTTGGTCTTATGGCTTAAATATATAGCTTAATTACATTCAGTACTAATCATCCTTGTCTGTCTGCACGTCTTTAAACTTTCCTCCATGTTTTAAACTTCAAATAGAATATCTCTATATGAGTATGGAGTAATTCTTTAAGTAAACTCAAAACACCAACCTTTAACATTTCCCAGAGTTTTAAAATGGAGAAATCAAATGGTGTCGAGATGCGAGGCCTGCGAGACCTTAAACCCACTAAAAATGTTCATATTAGTAAGTAGCAAAGCGTTAACGGGTGTATTTTTTTAAACTGCTTTCAAAGGTTCAGAAATATATTTATTTTTCACTGTTGTGTCCTGTGAACATAATTCATGATGAATGACTTCAAAATTGCTAAAATAAATCCAATAGTACTACTATAACATTCACATCACCACTTGTATTTGAGGTGATAATGGTGCTCATTTGTTTCTACTCAATAGCCATGAACTCACCTGACATGCATAGCAGTAATGCTTAAAACATTTTTTTTCATATTGTTACCCAAATTTCGAGATTGACTGACGTCACCGACTCGTTTGTTTTGATAATTTTCTTCAACTAGCAAAAGTAGAGAACAAAATTTAGCTACAATGCGATGCACCCTAATTTTTCGGTTAAGATATCTCATTTTAATATATTTTTTATGAAGATAACTTTAAGACACTTTACAAACAATCAAATAAACGATAGATTAATAAAAAAAATTGACCACTTTTCAACGTTTACATTCAACTTTTGTAGTCATTCTGAATGGAAAATAATCTTCCACTTATTTAAGCTAGCGTGCAAAGCTCATACTCTGATACGGTGTAAGCATCCTACAAGTCATCATTCCGGAATGTGTTTTATAGCATTTCTCGGCATGGCTAAAAGATTTTCCGTATTTCAAATAGAGTAACGGGATAATTCATTTGTGTGTGTGTGTGTGTGTGTGTGGTGTGTGTGTGTGTGTGGTTGTGTGCAATGTGTGTGTGTGTTGTGTGTTGTGTGTGTTGTGCGTGTGGTTGTGTGTGTGTGTGTGTGTGTGTGTGTTGTGGTGTGTAGTGTGTGTGTGTGGTATATTTCAACATTATTATTGAGTGTATTTTCAAATAGAAAGTAATGCAAATTCAAAATTTTTTTTTTTAAAACTGTATGTGTGTTTTTGGTTTAAACAAAAAAATCCTATGTTCCAACTTCAATAGCTGGACGGAATATGAAATAAAAGCAACAACAAAAACAACAACAACAACAACAACAAAAACCACAAAAACAAAACAAAAAAAAAACAATTAAACAAAAACACAGAACAACAAACAAACAACAACGAACACAACAGACAACAACAACAACAACAACAACAACATTTAATAATAATAATAATAATAATAATAATAATAATAATAAAATATAATATAATTAATAATAATAATAATAATAATAATAATAATAAAATAATAACTTAACAATTAATATAATAAATAATTAATAGTAAATTAATAATAATAATAATAATAATAATATAATAATAATAATAATTAATAATAATAATAATAATATAATATAAATAATGATAATAATATAAATAATAATAATAATAATAATAATAATAGATATAATAATAATAATATAATAATAATAATAATAATAATAAATAATGAATTATTTATTATAATATAATAATAATTATTAAATAATAATAATATAATAATAATAAATGAATAATAATAATAATAATATGAATAGATAATAATAATTAATAATAATAATAAATAATAATAATAAAAATAATATAAATAATATAAAAATTAAGTAATAAAAAATTAATAATTATTTAAGTATAATTATAATAATTATAATAATAATTATTGTAATGATAAATAATTATAATGGAGAAAAGTATAATGAATAATAATAGATAATTATAATAATAAAATTTATATAATTAATAATAATAATAATAATATAATAATAATAATAATAATAATAATAATAATAATAAATAATAATAATAATAATAATAATAATAATAATAATAATAATAATAAATAATAATAATATAATAAATTTGCAGAATAGAGTCCATTGGAAAATAGAGGGAGAGAGAGAGAAGAGAGAGGAGGAGAGAGAGAGAGAGAGAGAGAGAGAGAGAGAGAGAGAGAGAGAGAGAGAGAGAGAGAGAGAGAGAGAGAGAGAGAGAGAGAGAGAGAGAGAGAGAGAGAGAGAGTTAAAGTAATCCAATAACTGAAGTTTAAAAGGTACAAGAAACCTTCTCTAAATCCAAAATACAAATCTGAATTAAGCATCTTAATGACTCAAATTGGAGAGGAAGATGGAGAGGGAAAGAGAGAGAGAGAGAGAAAGAGAGAAAAAAAAGGAAAGGTTAAACGAAGGAGAAGAAGAGAAGAAGAAGAAGAAGAAGAAGAAGAAGAAGAAGAAGAAGAAGAGACCGACCAGCAGAAGAATGTATTTGTTGTGTAGTATTTTTTATTTTCATTTTTATTCTCTTCATATATATATATAATATATTATAATAATATATATATATATATATTATATATATTATATATTATATATATTATATATATATATATTATATATATATATATATATTATATTATATTATATATATTAGTATATATAATCACGGACACCACTCGCACGCAGCGCGGCCATTTGGAGCGATGACGCTTCAGCGAGCGCGTCTGCCATGGATATTTCTTTAGCTTTAGTTTCATTAACAATAAAAACCTAATGCAAAAATAATTTAACTACAAAATAATTTTGAAAATGAAAAAAAAAATCTCATTTTTAGTAGCAAATATAGTATTTGAATAATATTTTCGAATTATTCTTAATGATTTTAAAGGATATAACTGATTTCTAAATTTTATTTTTAACCTTGCTAATTGTATATATATATATATATATTACATATATATATATATTATATAATAATTTATTCATATATACATATATATATATAATATATATATATATTATATATTATATAGATATATTATATAATATATATATTATATATATATATATATATATATATATATATAAAGTTAATATCGCCCTTGGATTTTGAAGATGGTGATTTAATGAAATTCTTTAATTTTTTACACTCCACAGTAAAATTACAATATGCACTGAAAGGAAATTCCTTCTCGTGTAATCGAGGATGAAGAGCTTGCACGCTAAGTATGTCATTAATATATTAGTTAGGTGCATTTTTTAATTATACTGTAGAGTGTTAAAAAAATAAAAAAATAAAAAATAAAAAATAAGAATTTCACTTAAATTACCATCTTCAAATCCAAGGGCAATATTCACTTTATAAATATAAATTACTGCGATAACGTAGTTCTTCATTATATATATAGTATATATATATATATAATAATTATAATATATATATATATATATATATATATAATATATATATATATATATTATAAATAATATATATATTTATATTATATATTATATATAATATATCTATTATATATATATAAATATATATATATTATGATATATATTATATATATATATTATATAATATATATATATATATATATATATATTATATATTTAGGTTAAAATATTTTTAGTTTAATCTCACCAAATATATGTGACATATTAATTAAATTTATTAACACATTTTACCCAATATGATTTTAATTTTACCCTTAATTTCCACGTTTTTAAACCTGACATAAAATTTTGTTCGCTTCAACAAGTTGCATTAATATATATATATATATATATATATATATATTATATTATTATATATATATATATTATATATATTATACTATATTATATATATTATTATATAGATATATTATATATATATATATAGGCACTACTCCTTTAAAAGGAAGTTACGATAAAAGACATAATATATCGAAAATCGCCGAATGCTACTCGTGCAACCTGCACGATTGCCACGTGAGCTAAAAACTCCATAGAAGGAGCGGCTAGAATTACCACAAATTTGCTTTTTTTTTATTCATGTTAATTTTTATGTTAGTTTTTTTTTTTTTTTTTTTTAAGGGGGCTCGAGCCGATGGTGGACAGCCGTCGTTCCTCCACTAGAGGCGAGAACCCTGACTCATTCTATCTTTGGCGATTTCTTTCTTGGTAATCCTTTAGTAAAAAAAATGTTATTGGCAACTTTGACGCACTTTTGCCTTGAAATAAAATAATCGAAAAAAATCGATACATCGTTCTCGTTCGATATATGATCGGTTATCAGCTTCCTTTTTAAAGGAGGGAAAAAACCCCAAATTTCTTTTTTTTTTTCCCATATTTATATATATATATATATATATTAATACTAATATTATCATATAATATATATATATATATATATATATATAATATATATTTATATATTATATATATATATTATATATATATTCAGGGAGCGAATTATACTGACGAAAAACTGTTTGAGAATGCCGTAAAGTTATTAAATTTACATATATATAATATATAATTATATATATATATATAATATATACTATATATATATTATATATATACTATATAATATATAATATATATAATATATATATAGTAGTTATATATATCTATATATATATATATTTATATACTTTTCATTATCTTTTTAATTCTTTTCAGTTTTGAAATTTAAAATTAAAATTAAATCTTATTAATAAAAAAAAAAAATAAATTACTTTTTTCTCAAGAAAATTAAAAAAAAAATTTCAAAGAAAGATAAATTAACAGTTTTAAAAATTAATTAATATAATTTGCAAAATTTTTATGAAGAAAAATTTCAAAATGTTGAAACGTTTTCAATGATCATTACAGATTTTTTTTCATTAATTAATTATATGTTGTTATATATATAAGTTTCTGGTAAGAAAAGGTATGGTGATTTATCAAATATGGGCGACTATTTTAGTGATCTATTGGCAGCCTTCACAAAATGACTTGATAATGGCACATCGACAACATATTCACATCTACTGAAGTATGTTAGGTAGACGGATGCAGATTCACTACTTCTGTTTTGGATCATTATAAAACCCTGCTTCTTAGTCACATCTTTACAGGAATAGCTAAGTACCAAATTACTAGACAGGGAAAATGATCGACTGGTCATATGGTAAACATTTGTACAAAAAAAATCTGGTTATTTAGAGTTTCTATAAGGAATCAAACAAAGTGTAACTTAACTTAACTTAACTTAACAACTTAACTTAACTTAACTTAACTTAACTTAATTAACTTATATTAACTTAACGCTTAAACTTTAACGTTAACTAAATGCCTGCGGAGTGTTGTATCGGAGTCGGCCTCTCAACCTGTGGGGCGCGATCCCCAGGGGGGACCAAAGAAAGTGATAATCGATCAGTAAAAAAAGCTTTATTGAAAATAAACTGACAAAAAACAAAAACTACCAATTCTTGATACAAAATAAAAAAATTAAATTAAATTACCTTATAATTTTAAAAATCCATTATTACAATTATTACATAATTACGATAATTATTACATGATTAATTAATGAAAATTAGGGCAAAGAAAAAAGCAAAATACATTGTGAAAGAAAATAAAAACGGTAAAAAATAAAATTGTTACCCTAAAAATTAAACATTTACCTTACAGCTTACATGTTAAATGTAAATTCAAAAATTAATGACTTTCTTGAGCCTGTCTTGCAGAGAAAAGCTTTTCATATGATAGAGATATATTAGATTTCGATCCCCTTAGTTCTCTTTCTATATATAGCTGAGATCTATATTTTGTTTTTAAGACAGCCACTGCAGAAAACCCTATTTCGCAAAGATAAGATGTTTGAAATGCCAAAAGTATGCGAAAAGCTTTTGACTTATAGTGCAGGGAGGAATTCAAATCATAACACAGACCCAAAATTCAAATAGTGATTTAGAAGCAAATTCTTTTTTGATTTCGCCACTTGACATGAAGTCTATAAATTGTTGTTCTTCTTCTTCCATAGAAAGACCTTCAGGAAAGTTTTCAAAGAGGGTTCTAACCCACTGGCATTTTGTTAATAAGTTGTTGTCCTTTATAAAATAGTTTCTGAAAACTTCACTCCGTGCAGGATTGCTAAATATTTCAATAGTTGCTAATAAATATTGATATGTCTCTTAATAGTAATAATATAATTGGAAAATGGCTGATCATTTTAAAAATAACCAATAATTATAAATATATATTAATATAATAATATTATATTAATATTATATTTATATATATATAATATATATATTATAATATATATATATATATTATATATATTATTATATATATTATATATACT
>JABUQX010060956.1:0-15000 GCA_015478945.1 Trachelipus rathkii | reverse complement strand
TTCTTCTTCTTTTTCTTACAGTTTCTTCTTCTTCTTCTTCTTCTTCTTCTTCCTCTTCTTCTTTCTTCTTCTTCTTCTTCTTCTCTTTTTTTAAAATTTTTATGATTTATTATTATTATTATTATTATTATTATTTTATTATTATTATTATTATTATTATTATTATTATTATTATTATTATTATTATTATTATTATTATTATTATTATTATTATTATTATTATTTTACATTTTATAGTACACAGTAGTTAGAATAGTAGTAGTCGTACGTAGTCAATAGTATTCAAATAAGTCAGAGTAGTCAGTGTGTAGTAGTCAGTAGTAAGTCAGTAGTAGTAGTAGTAGAGTAGTAGTTGTAAAGTAGTCAGTTAGATAGTAGTAGGGTATAGTAGTAGTAGTGTAGTTAGTAGTAGTAGTAGTAGTAGTTGCTGTTGTTGTTGTTGTTGTTGTTGTTGTTGTTGTTGTTAAATAATAAATGATAGAATTTCATATGATTTATTTGGCATAATTTTTTTTTTATTTGAAACAAAATTATTTTCCTGAATTCAAAACCTTAAAAATTACAAAAATGAAATCCTTAGCTTGTTTCAAAATGTTTCGTTCCCATTGAGTGATCTTAATATTTATTTTCTTCGTATCTTTAAACTAGTATTCACAAAATCGTCATTTTGTCATAGGATATTTTTTCAAAATTATTCGCTCTTAATATAATAAATTTCTTTCACCTTTTGTCGATGAGTAAGTGAACGAAATTTTAAAAAAATATATGAAAAAATATGAAAATTCTTCATATTTCTGAAATATATTAGTTAGTAAATCAAAATTGACATTAAATATAATAGTTAAATCAAATTATGAGACACTGAAAAAAAAACAGATGGAGAGAGAAGCCGACAGAACGACAGAAAGCACAGATAGAGATTCAGAAACCGCAGAGTCATAAACTCAGAAATCACGGACACAGACTGAGAGACATAAGACAGAAATAACTGACTGACAGGCAGAGACCTAAGGAAAGGAAGAAACTACAATCTGAAAGACTGAAATTACAGAAAGACGGAAGCACCGACTAAAAGATACAATAGCTAAAATTAGTCAGAAAGCAAAGAGTGAAAGAGAAAGTCACAGAAAGTTTGGAGCCGCAGACAAAGAGACAGAAAGGCTGAAATCATTGATTGAGAAACAGTAGTGATGGAAAAATATTGCAGGGTCAGCAATCAGAGAGTAGTATTTCGATGACTCAACAGGGGGCTAATGAAAGCCAAGGAACGACATCTTTAATATGATGACGTCATATTTTTGTTGTTGTTTTTTATAACTGACAACACAAATTGTATATATATTATATATTATATATATATATAATATATATAATATATATAATATATATATATTATATATATTTATATAATTATATACTATAATATTATAGTATATATATATATTATATTATATAGAATATATGTATATATATATGATATATCATATTATTATATATATATATATTTATATATATATATATATATATATATTATATATATATATACTATAATTATATATATATATATATATATATATATATATATTATAGTATATATACTATTACAGTTGTCACCACCACTCACGGGCAGAGCCCCATTCAAGGAGGGGGTGTTTCACGCCTCAGAAGTCAACAACTAAAGTAAATTACGCAGATGAGCACATAACAAGGCTTGATGGGGGAGATTACATTCGGCAGGAACACAGAAGGAGGAAGAGAATTCCACTGAACAGATGTGGCAGGAAAGAAGAAGCACCGCAGCGAACTAGCCTGGAATTACTACATTCAGACAAACTCATGTGCCAGACACAGCACCCTAGTGTACGAGGGTGATGTAAAAGTGGAGGTACGCGAGTGATTAGACCTCCCTCGAGCACCTGCCGCTGCAACCAGTAACCTATAGAAAGAGATTAAAGCACCAACATCGGCGCCGCAAAAGATAGAGGGTCAAGTGAATTGGAAAGTACAGAACTGTTTATAAGCATTTTGGCTTGGATCGACCCCATCCAAAAAGCCGGGTGAACCAGAGGAAACCCCCCCCCCCCAATATGAGAGCAGTACTCCATACAAGGGTGGACGAGGCCCTTGTATAGCTGGGGAGCAACTGAGAAGAGGGAAAAAAAGTCTCGCAGTCTAAACAGAACTCCCAGTTTCTTTGAGGCCAAGCCTAGCCACAGTTGTTTGTGAGGTTTCCAAGAGCATGTCTTTGTTTACTGTTAAGGGCAAGAGTTTTATATTGTCAACAGGAAGACGAGACGAACCGTCGAAAGAGATAGGAAAAGTTAGAAGGTGTCTTAGAGAGGGAGATTTGTAGAAGTTCGAGTTTTTAAAGAATTGAATTCACAAGTGAGAGGACCCCACCCGGAAATTCTATCCAGATCAGCAAGAATAGAAACGGAAAGATTAGGACGAGAGGGCAATTTCTAGAAGTTAAATGAACGGAGCAATTTGAAATTAGTTGTAAGAATGAAGGGCGAGTCGTCGGCATATGATGAATAGAGTTAAGATGTGCAGCGTGAGGAAGATGCATTATGAAAATGGCAGTAAAGTAGGATAACGGACAGAAACCCTGAGGAACACACTATTGACAGAAAAAGGAGAAGAAGTCGCCCCATCAAACAACAACCGATCTTGAGCGATTTGAAAGAAAAATAGACATAAGTAAGCAAAGAGAAGGAGAAACCAAAGGAGGGGAGCTTGGAGAGCGTGACCATGCCATACCCGTCAAATGCTTTGGATATGTCAAGCCCACACGCAGCTCCGTAGTTCCTAAAGGGCGGAAACCATAAGAATCAGTCAAGTAGGAAGTATATCGCCAGTAGGACTCGAGCTCCGAAAGCCGTAATTGGCGATTTCGGAAGAAAGTGAATGAGATTCAGATGATCTTAAGAAATGGAGGAGTTTAAGAAGAGTTTCAAAGATTTAGATAGAATACAAAGTAAGAGCTTTAGGGCGATAGTTGGAAGGATTCAGAGCGGACTTCCTTTTTCTTTGGATAGGATTGGACGATTGATGCGTGCTTCCAACACTGAGGGAAAGTGTTAGTATTGAGACCATAAAGAATATAGTTGAAAGAGGGGCGGGAGATAGCACGGAAGCACACTCCCTCAATATAATATATAATAATATATATATATATATATATATATATATATATATATATATATATATGCAGAGTTTTTTATATATTATATATATATAATATATATATTATATATATATATATATATATATATATATATATATTTATATATATATATATATATTTATATATATATATTTATATATATATATATATATATATATATATATATTATATATATTATTATATATAATATTATATATATTATATATATATATATATATATATATATATATATTATAATATATATAATATATATATATATATATATATATATATATATATATATATATATATATATATATAGATATATAAATTGAGGCTGCAGAGGCTGTTGGAGTTTTTGTTCCGGTGTTGCAGGCTTGCAGCATATATTTTTTTTCTCATATTCGTTATATGGTGAAACAGCAGCCTTCTTCACTATTCGGCTATGCACTTAGTTACCAAAGGAGCGATTACTGAAAAGAATAAAGGCAGGAATAGACAACCTCATTTCTGCTGTAAGTGAAATTTTATTTTTCAGTATTTTTTTATTTTGAGGGAGAGTTTTTAAATGATGTTTCTATGACGATGTAGCTTCACCTTCTGAGGTCTGTTAAGAAGAAACATTTCCATTTATAAGATTTAGACAGACTTCGCATACACATTGGATAAATTTCTCTTCGCAGATTCTTCACGTATTTTTATTTTTTTATATATTAAGATATTATTCAGGTCTGTATTCAGTTGCCTCTTAGCTCGGTAAAATATTTATGCGGAGTTGAACTCTGTACGAGCTTTTATTATTAAGTTCGCACACTAAATGACCGTGTGGCATAGATGTGACTTCTTTATATACTTTTAAGAACTCTCTTCTTTGCATAGGAAATATCTGAGCAGTTAACACATTGATTTGACTAATTTCTTTTTTTTGCACAAACATAGAGGCAGATATTGGTATTTAAATAGACTTATGTTCAGATAGCGTTGTTGAGAAATATGATTTTCTATGCTATAAAAAATCGATATATTTTTTAAATAATGTGAGTATACAGTGAACGTTTCAGGTATAACTTCACTCAGTTTATTCATCAAATTATCTCTAACACAATGATTTTATGTCACTGAACATTTTCCATTGACTTGACACTATATATTTGAGGCTTCATGGAAATGAGTTACATCTTTAGTGTTCATTAAACCTTTCTGTGGTAGACATTGTAGCACCACACATTATTTTAACAGGTTTTGTTCGCGGAAAATTTTCATCCTCTTTTAAAATATTTAATAACAAAAAGTTTTCTGCACGTTCGAGATGTTTAGTTTCCTGTGCAATTAGTCATTCTAAGCTGCGCTATTGGCAGGAAAATAAATTTTAAGCTTTAAATCATATTTATGTAATTGTTTAACTTACACATCGATTCATTACGTATATATCGTATATATTAATATATATATATATTAGTATAGTATATTATATATATATAGTATAATTATATATATATATATAATATAGTATATATAAATTATATATATAATAGGTATATTATATATATAGATTTATATGTAGTGATCTAGTGTATATATATATAGTATATAGGTGTTAATATATATAAGTATATTAGTGATATCTTATATATTATATATCTATATATATGTTATTATATATAGTTCTAGTATATAGTATAGTATATAATATAGTATATGATTATATATATATATTAGGTAATATATATATAGTATATATATAATATATAGTATGATTTTATATTAGTATTATATATTTATATATATATATATACTATTATATATATATATATACTATATATATATGTTAGGCGTAGGCAGGGGGGGCACTGAAAATATTAAAAACTTATATATATTTGCCAGACGATGACGTTTTTTAAGGGTTTAGTAGTAGAAAAACGAAAAAAATTACTAATATGAATTGAAGTAGTTAATTAAATTAGCTAACGTATTTTTATTATTTTTTTTAAAAGTTTTAATGCGTTTTCGTTTTCATAATTGGGCTAGAGTCAACTTGTTTTGTGCTTTTATACAGCTGGATTCTTCTGACATTATTCTCTCCGCTAGAACTGTCAGTATGTCGATAGCATTTTGGCGGCTGCCGAAGCTGTAATCCAATGACGGAAGGCGTACCTCGTGTTGAATATTCAACTGCATGACAACACATTAAGATGAACATGCAAAAATAAATATTATATTATTATATATATATATATATTATAGTTAGATATCTATTTATATATATACTATTATTATATACTATTATAGTATATATATAATTTGTATATAGTATGCCATACTTTATAATATATTATTATGTAATTATATATATATATATTGTATATATATAGAGTTAATATAGTATTATATAGGAAAACTTATTAAAAATAGGTAATCACATATCTGCACTATTAACGTACCAAAAGAACTTCTTTGTGTGAAATTAGCCTTTCATGGGGAGAATGAGTTGTGAAATTTGAACGCAGAATTAAAGAATATTAAATAAATTAAGCCCTAGTTCAACTTCAGATTAGCTTTTTCAAATGAAAATAAATTGGAAATTCTTCAAAGTTAACAGATAAAGCTTCTTTACCTTATGTTCATCAGTGATATACAAATAGAAGTGCGGTGACTGTGATGCCACGAACATTAAAAATTCTCGTAGTCTTTTAATTCGCATTGCTGAACATAAAGTATCTCCTATAGACTGTTGGGGAACAGTTTGACACCATCGGCGCCCCATTATCTGGCGATCAGATTCTCATTCTCTCAGAGAAAATCATCCTATATCAGGATTGGGTAGATATTTTGGATTTGAAGAGGAGCTGCCCTACATTCTTTGGAATCCTTATATATTTGGCACCACGCCCCAAAGAGGCGAAGAAAATTTTAGCAAAACTGAAAATATTTTAATATGAAGTAGAGTTTTGTCACTTAGTGATTATTTTTCCTATATATATTGCAATTATTTTACTTTGGTCTATGTATTTTATTTTAATATAAATTTTGATTGTAGATGGGGTAGAACGTTGGTTCACCCGAAACTAGTCGATTAATAAGATGTTTAGATTTGTCTTGGGTTATTTTAGCATTATAGTTATATAATATATATTATATGATATATATATATAGTATATAAGTATATGATATGGTATATATATAAATGATATATTATATAGGTTATATATATTATATATATATATATGTATAGTATATAGTAGTTAATAGTAGTATATTACTTAGTAATCTATATAGTTAGGAGTATATATGTATATTATGGATGACTAGTAGTAGATATTATATAATAGGTATATATATAATATTATTATATATGATATATAGTATATATAGGTAACAATTCTCGTTGACGTCGAGAGAGAGAGAGAGAGAGAGGAGAGAGAGAGAGGAAGAGAGAGAGAGGAGAGAGATGAGGAGAGAGAGAGAGAGAGAGAGAGAGAGCGCGTGTCCACAAAAATCTACGGAAAACATGATTGGGTGTGGGAAGGGTAACCTCCGTTCATTAACAGCCAATCGTATCACCGAGAGTGCTGCGCTAACTACGTAAACCACCTAGTTTAGCTAATAGGTTTGGCTGGAAGAAGTTTAATACCTTCTCTAAAGTAGTTTAGAGCTACGTTGCAGTTGAGAAAAGTTAGATGTCATACTATTTCTGACGGTACAGAATTTATGCAATATAATAATTTGATTAACTGAAGTTCAATTAACGACTGTCAAGTACTTAACATATCTAAAGAATATTATGTATAATGTATAAAAAATAAATTTTAGTATCATTATTTAAAATCATAGTACTTTCTGTAATAGGAATGGGAATAAATGATTTTTAAGTATATTTGTTACACGGCAGTAGTTCTCAAGAAAAAAAGCGGTTTTTGGTAACCGAATGGCTTATATATTCTTAATATCTAACTTTAATAAAGGATTTAAAACATATACAAATTAATAAACTCAAAAATAAATAAATAGCAATAAATATTATGCAGTCTTTAAGTCTCTCTGTAGTATAGAATAAATGAAAAAGAAAGTGGAAACTTACTGTACATATCCTTAGAAATGTGAACAAAAGATTATTAATATGTTAATTTAAAAGGAAGTTACTAAAAAAGACATGATATCATCTTCAGTAAGTATTTTTAAAATTAGGAAAGTTGATTAAGGATCTTGTCATAACTTTGTTATACACATTATGATTTTAAGAATAAAATTATTGATTACGTGACATTTTGAGAAAAAGCAATGCATCAATTCAACATTGTATTTCTGCGCTTCTCCCTCTTCATCATTACACCTTCGACATTTTCAATATATGATTTGGATATATCTATTTTATTAGTAAAATATTTATATTAGCCTGGTGTAATTCATAGTCACTTTTGTATTAATTATTATGAATAAATTTGTCCTTAAAACTGTTTTTCTATCTTTTTAAAAATTGTAAAAAAAATGGACTTTAAATTCTATTTTAAAGTAAATTATGCTATTTTTATACAAAAGATGGACGTATGTTACTGAACTCGTCTTGTATTTATTAATTTTACAATCAACGAGAAGCCTTAGTTTTAATTTTTTTAATAAATAAAAAGGAAAGCGAATAATAGAGGAGCGTTTCTATATATTCAATTCATAGAGGGTAACTGCAATAATAATCTATTATTATTCTAATGAAGTGAAAGAAAAAACTGAAATCATACAATGTGGATGTATAGTATATGTATAGTATTATATAATATATTGATATGGGTCTGGATCTTAGCAGTTTATTATATTGATTATATATATATATCTATCTATATATATATATTTATAGGGAGATATTATGGTGAAGGTGGTTATATAGATTGATTAGTATGTATATGGGATTATGTAGTATGTATAGGGTATGTTTTATGAATCATGACACTGGGGGTAGGCAGGTATTGATATATAGTTAATGGTATGTGTATTAGTACTATATACGTGGCGACATCAGAAATGATTTTTCTGGGGGGGCAAACAAAATCGTTCTTTATTATATATATATATATAATATATATAGATATTTTAGTATATAGTTGATAGGTATGTATGAGCTATAGGTTATATTTATATGTTAGTGATTTTAGCTTTATGTAGGTATATATATATATATATCGTAGTTTATAGTGAGCTATATTATATCTAATTATATATAATATATATATATATATATATAGTATAGGTGGAAGGACAAAATATTAATTTCTAAGAAAAATGGGAAGAATTTTATATGAATTACTAAAATCATCTTACCTAAATTGTAAAATTTAATCCGCCTGACATGAGAGTGTATAGAACTCTTCTTTATTTCAGTTTTTATTTCAATATTTCGATGTATGTAAGAGGAGGGCAAGTCAATAAGTCTTTCAGCAGATAGTATTTCTCAAGTGGTTTTCGAGAGGTTTTACCTGATGTCATTCACTCTTACTTTAGCATTGCGCACTATTCACCCCGCAGTATTTGTGTAACAAGATGTAAATATTTGAAATTGGTGACTGCGAACAAGAACTTAGTCCGTCTATTGCGGTTCTTGGGCGACCTGTGCTGTGATGCATTTTCAACTTCCATAATCTTGCTGCTTTACTAAAATTTTCCTTCTTTCGGAAGCAGGTAAAATATTCACCAATCTTTTTATCTCTCATATGGCACATTACAACCGCGTTCGGTATGACAAATGCAAGAAAATTTAAAAACTTTCTCCTAATGCTGATATTAAATCATCCTAAAATGGTATATAAATGGATGTGCGATAATTAGTCTGTGGGTCGGAAGTAGGAAATGTTGGGTTCTGTTTTTTTGGAATTTGTTAATTCTTGGTAATAAAAAAAAACAGCAATTCAGCGATTCAGATTCAGATGCGCTTAACACATTCTTCAAATGGTTAAGTGAAATTCTATTGTGCATTTCTCTGATGGTTTCAAGTTTAGTTTTAACTACTGACTTACGAGATTTGTTCCTAGCAACGACGAATAATATAAAATTAATTTAACTTTTGGCGACTTTTATTATTGGAAGGTTATGATACTTAAAATTTTTTTTATGTGTCTAGAAATTTCGGGGAGGGCTATGGCCACCTGGCCCTAAATAGCGCGCCACTGTACTATATATATATATAATATAGTATATATATATGTATTATATTAGATATAGTATAGTATATATATATAATATGATATGTGATATATAGTATATATATATATTATATATATAGGTATTATATAATTAGTTTATATATATATATAGTTGTTATATATTATTTATATATTATTTAGTATATAGGTATATTCTATATATTTATAAAAAATTTTAATAATAGTTATATATATTAGTATGAATAACTATAGTATAACTATATATATATATATATATATATATATATCTATATAGTATATATAGGCTCTTAGGTATTTCGCGGGAATATTTATTATTTCAATACTTCGAACCAGTTGTCTGACTAATTTATAATATTGAGCTTTGAAGAGAAATATAAAACTGTTATCTTTCAAAAAGTTTAACAAAATGTTTTTTTCGGTTCAATTTTTCTAAAGTTCTATTTTTTATTTATTTATTTTTATTATTATTATTATCATTATTTGATTATTATTATTATTATTATTATTATTATTATTATTATTATTATTATTATTATAGTTATTATGTATTATTATATTATTATTATTATTATTATTATATTATTATTAATTATTATTATTATTTAATTATGAATTTTGTTTTTTTTCTAATTTCTATATTTTTATTTCGTTTGAATTTAATTATTATTAGTATAATTTTTTTGGGAGTAATTTTATTTTAAAAAAACTCTCCACGGACCCGCGCGCATGGCGAGCGGGGCACCGCGGCTTTAGTGGGGACGTGGGGGGATGATTAGAGGGGGACGAAAGGCCCACGGATCAAAATAAGATATATATAAAGATATAATAGATACAATTTAATTATTATATATATAGTATATAATATATATATATATATATATATTATATATATATATATATTAGTATATATATAATATATATATATATATATTATATAATATATATATATATCTATATATATATATCTATATATATATATAGTAATATTTATTATTATGAAATGGGAAATAAGTCTAGACTGTCATTTTAAGCTTCGATTGTATCATTTGTCTGATTTAAAAACTCGTCGAATATGTTTAATTCGTAGAAAAGTTGAAATGTTCCTGAGCGAAATACATAAGGTCCTATTATATATATATATATATAATATTATATATATCTATATATTTATATAATATGATAATATAATATATATATATATATATATATTAATAAGCAGAGGTGGGATCATAATTACTCAAAAAAGTAGTTCCGGTTACCGTTGCTGGAGGAACCGCCGCGTACTGCGGAGAAAAGTGAGTTCGTTTCTCTTTGAAAAGGAAAGTACGAAGTCGTTACTCCGTTACCTTTTAGCTTTTTAGTCTACTACGGTTAATTACGTATCTTAGGTAAATTATTGTTTTTTGTGTAATAATGTAAAATTTTCTAACATAATTTTAGTTAAGATAACATAACTCTTGGTAGACTAGCGCACTAAGATTTAGGTCGCTTTACATCCACCAACGATTTAAATGCACCAGCCACTTTCCTGGCATTTCCGCAACTTCCTTACTACATGCTGCTCATACATTCCTTTTCATCACAATATATCCTAAATATTTAAACTCAGACTTCACAACATACCTTATTCTTATAACTTTAAACAAATTAAAGCTAAATAGGGTTTGAAACGCGTTTTTAAATACGCACTCACGGGTCGGGGGTATGGTTTTAAACAAGATTCAGGACTAGACTAAAGCGTATCCAAAGTACATAAAAAAAATAAGATTTTAGAAGATTTTGCTAAGTTTGAGGCACTTTTTTTTTTTTTTGTGACCATAATACTTTTTTTTATTAAGATTTGAGTGGAGATTTGATTGGTGTTTAAACAAATTAAAACGCTTAAGAAGGGTTTGAAAACGCTGTTTAATTAGCATCCCGGGTCAGAGTACGTGAACTAACCCCCTCCTTCGTAATTACCAATTGTGTGGCCATGCAATTTTGCGTTCAAAAATCAATAGGTAGAGTGGTCACTGCTGTAAAGAGCTGGTCCATAACTTAACTCCTGTCGCAACCATAATCTATTCGATCTATTGATCTATTGTTCAAGGTAATATTTTTTATAAATTATATGTTAAAAAGACGTTGTTAAGAGTTGGTTATAAAAATAATTTTTAAAATATACATATTCTTTTTTTTCTTTGACATTTTTTAACGGAAATGCATGGTGACCCATACTAAGGTTTTTTTTTTTATTAGATTTGAGTGGAGATTTGATTGTGTTTAAACAATTTAAGTAGACGCTTAAATAGGGTTTTTGAACGCGTTTAAACGCCTCACGGGGTCGGAAGGTAACTTGGAACTAAATCCAGCTTCCATAGCGTAAATTACCTTGTGTGAGCCGATGCAGTGTTGCGCGTTCAAAAGATTCAAGGTAGAGCTGGTAACTGCTGTGAGCTGGTCCTAATCAGTAAAATCGTAATTCAAACCACCAAACTTACCTCCTGTCTAACCATAATCTATTGATGATATTTGGATCTTTGATCTAGATTGATGCTATTGATTCAGGTTGCATATTGAGTAAAATTATTATGTTTTACATAGCCTAAATCAGTAAATCAAGTAATCCTTCCCCTCCCCTCTCCAAACTTAATTGGTGTTTAAACAAATTAAAACGTTTAAATAGGGTTTGAACGCGTTTAAACGCAAGGACTCACGGGTCGGGGGTACGGTTTTAAACAAGATTCAGGACTAAAGACTAAAAGCGTGTTAAAGTAAAATAAAAAATAAGATAAAACAGATTTCCTAACGTTGAAGGCACTTTTTTTTTTTTTGGTGACGCCGAAATAAGTTTTTTTTATTAAGATTTGAGTGGAGATTTGATTGGTGTTTAAAGCAAATTGAAGAACGCTTAAGAAGGGTTTGATATCGCGTTTTACTGCACTCCACGGTTGAAGGTATACGTGGAACTAACCCCTCCCGCTTCGTAAATTTACCTGGTGTGCCATGCTTTGCGTTCAAAAATTCAAGGTAAGAGCTGGTAATGCTGTAAGCATGGTCTAAACTTATCTCCTGTCCAACCGATAATTATGATCTATTGATCGTGTCTATTGATCTTTGATTCAGGTATATTTTCACTAAAATTATCATTTTTTCATAAATGCTAAATCAGTAAATCAGTAAAATAAAACCATCATACCAGAGTGGAGATTTAACTGGTGTTTAAACAAATTAAAACGCTTAAAGATAGGGTTTGAACGCGTTTAAACGCAACTCACGGGTCCGGGGTACGGTTTTAACAAGATTCAGGATAGACTAAACGTATCAAGTTCGAAAAAAGAGATTTTAGAAAGATTTCCTAACGTTGAAGGACTTTTTTTTTTTTTTTTGGTGACCCATAATAAGTTTTTTTATTAAGGATTTTGAGTGTTTACGACGATTGGTGTTTTTAAACAAATTAAGAAACGCTTAAGAGGGTTGAACGCGTGTTATGACGCAACTCACGGGTCAGAGGTACGTGAACTAACCCATCCTTCGTAAATTACCTGGTGTGCATGATTTTGCATTAAAAATTAAAGGTGAGAGCTGGTCTGGCTGTAGAGTGTGTCCTAAACTTTACCTTCCTGTCCCCATATCTATTGATTTATTGATTATTGATATTTTGATTCAGGTCATATTTTCACTAAAATTATAATGTTTTACATACCCTTAATAGTAAATCAGTTAAATCAAACCGGCATACATGAGTATAGAGTTAATTTGTGTAATGAATTTAAAAGATCGATTTATAAAAATTTGAACGCGTTTAAACGCACTCACGGGTCGGGGGTAGCCAATAGTTTTATAGTTGCTAAGACTAAAGCGTATCCAAGTACATAAAAAAATAAGATTTCAGACGAGATTCTAGACGTTGGGAAGGACTCTTTTTTTTTTTGTTGGTGACCCATATCAGTTTTTTTTTATTAAGGATTGAGTGAGATTTGATTGGTTTTAAACAAATTAAAGACGCTTAAGAAGGGTTTGAACGCGGTTTTATACGCATTCGGGTCGGAGACGTGGACCCATAAGCTTAGCAGCCGCTCTTCAGTACTATGCTGGGTACCTTTGTGTGGCCAGTGCTGCAGCTGTGTTGCGTGTGCGAGTAAGAATTTCAAAGGATAGAGGCTGGATAGTCTGGAGCGCGAGGTGTCACTGGCGCTGTAGAGCTGGTCCCTAACTTACACTCCTGTCCAACCATAATCTATTGATCTATTGATCTATTGATGCTATTGATCTATTGATTAGGGTCATATTTTTTACTAAAATTATATGTTTTAAAACCGTTACCTCCCGCGGTGGTTATAAAAATAATTTTTTAAAATATAACATATTCATTTTTTCTTTGAACCTTTGCTTTTGTGATTTGTATTTAGGTAGAGCTGGTACTGCTGTAGAGCTGGTCCCTAAACTTACACTCCTGTCCAACCATAATCTATTGATCTATTGATCTATTGATCTAATTGATTCAGTACTGTGGTGTTCCATGCATTTGCGTTAAAAATGTCAGGGAAAAAGAAATATGTTATATTTTATAGAAAAAACAAATGTATTTTTATTAGCACTCACGGTCGGGGGTACGGTTTTAAGCAAGATTCAGGACTAAGACTAAAGCGTATCCAAGTACATAAAAAAAATAAGATTTTAGACAGATTTCCTAACGTTGAAGGCACTTTTTTTTTTTTTTGGTGACCCATAATAAGTTTTTTTTATTATTTAGATTTGTGTGGAGATTTGATTGGTGTTTAACAACTTAACGCTAAGAGGGTTTTGAACGCGTTTATACGCATCTCAGGTCGGAGGTACGTGAACTAAACCCCCTCCCTTCGGTAAATTTACCTGTGTTGCCATGCATTTGCGTTCAAAAATTCAAAGGTAGAGCTGGTACTGCTGTAGAGTGGTCCTAACTTACACTTCTGATTCCAAACAAATCTATTGATCTATGATCTATTATTATTGATCTATTGATCTATTGATCAGGTTTCATATTTTTTACTAAATATTAATTATTTAGAACCCTGACCGTGAGTGGTTATAAAATAATTTTTAAAATTAACATAATTCAATTTTTCCTTTGACATTTTTAACGCAAATGCATGGTGACCCATAATAAGGTTTTTTTTTTTATTAAGATTTGAGTGGAGATTTGATTGGTGTTTAAACAAATTAAAACGCTTAAATAGGGTTTGAACGCGTTTAAACGCACTCACGGGTCGGAGGTACTTGGAACTAAATCCCCTTCCCCATCGTAAATTACCCTTGTGTGCCATGCATTTGCGTTCAAAAATTCAAAGGTAGAGCTGGTACTGCTGTGAGCTGGTCCCTAAATCGTAATCAGTAATCAACACCAACTTACCTCCCGTCAACCATAATCTATGGGATCTATGTGTCTATTGATCTATTGATTCTATTGATTCAAGTCATATTTTTTTCACTAAAATTTTAACATGTATTTTACATACCTAAATCAGTAAATCAGTAAATCAAACCGGCCATACAGAGTGGAGATTTAATTGTGTTTTAAACCAGGGGGTGGCGCACCCTTGGGATTGGCGAAACGTGGGCGGCATTGGACTTACTATAAGTGGGGATTGCTACGGGCTAGCTTTTTTGGGAGATTTTTTATTATTTTAATGGGCTACGTCAGCC
>JABUQX010060955.1:70000-78246 GCA_015478945.1 Trachelipus rathkii | reverse complement strand
ATGGTGTTGTTGAAATATTTTGATATTTTCAGATATTCATTTTGTATAAAATCTATCTTAACTTCACGGGATGCCTATTGTAGTTGTTACTATTATAAAGCAAAAGGATTCCATGATTTTGCGATGTTCGTGTGATTGATATTTCTGATCATTCTTTTATATTGGTGTTGATTATTGATATGGCCTTGTGTTCGCCTATGACTGGTTAAAGCTGAATTATGCGTGTCCTTGTGCAGCGTCATCTTGATATGTTGATTTTTTCTTCTTTCAAATCTATGGTTTCACCTATATATGTTTTATTGCAAGTATTGCAGGGATGTAATATATACAGCTTTGAAGAAGATTTTCTTTTCGTTTTGGTGGTTTGAGAATGTTTTTTAAGGTGATGTTATTTGATGGAATGAGGGTAAAATTTTTTGATAATATTTGTTTTAACGAATATTAATGGTAATTGAGGAATTCGGTAAAAAAGCGAGGTATTTGCTGTTTTTAACATAAGAAACGGAGGCCAATCTCTCATTACACATAAACTTCTTTCATTTTTTAATGGCAAATATTACAAAAAAACTTTCGGCCTGAGTATGGATCCCCACTGCTCTCCCCATACTCAGTAACATATATTTGGGAACCAACAGAATTTTATCATATTTTACCCCACCCTTTATTTATAAAACAATAGTTTATGGATTAGATATGTGGATGACATTTTTGTCTCCCTCCCTCACAACACCAACCCTAATGATGTCCTAAGCTATATAACTCTTTTCATCCTTCAGTTCAGTATACGATAGAATGCCTTCCAACAACTCTATCCCCTTCCACGATACCTTAATCACATGGAAAAACAATCACTTGCAATTTACTATATATAGAAAACCAACATTCGCACCAAACTATATACATTGGCTATCTAATCATTCCCCAAACACAAAATTAGCTTTTCTGTCATCTCTATTTCTCCGTGCCTTTCGTATATGCTCTCCCCCTCTTCTAGCACAAGAAACTAAATACATCCACAATACTTTCAAATCACTTTACTATCCTGAGTTTTTCATCAAAAAAGCATTTAACAAAGCAAAAAAAGAGGTACTATAGCACCTTTCCCCGGAAAAATAGCAACACCTCCTTTTACCAATTCCTCAATTACCATTATATTCGTTAAAACAAATATTACCAAAAAATATTACCCTCATTCCATCAAATAACATCACCTTAAAAAAACATTCTCAAACCCCCAAAACGAAAAGAAAATCTCCCCCAAAGCTGTATATATCACATCCCCTGCAATACTTGCAATAAAACATATATAGGTGAAACCATAGATTTGCAAAGAAAAAAAAATCAACATATGCCAGATGACCTGCACAAGGACAGCATAAATTCAGCTTTAACAAGTCATAGGCGTAACACAGGCCACTCTATCAATATCAAACAATAATAAAAAGATGATCAGAAATATCAATCACACGAAAACCATCGCAAAATCATGGAATCCTTTGCATTATAATTAGTAACAACTACAATAAAGCATCCAGCTTTAAAAAGTTAAGATAATTTTATACAAAATTGAATTATCTGAAAACATCAAAAATATTCCAAACAACCACCATGAAGAAAATAGCAGACCAACTGAAACACACTTGAAATGATGAAGAGTCAAGAAAGAAATCCAGACCCTTAGCCTGAAGAGGTCTCGCGTATCGGGACGAAAATTAGCCTTCCTTTTTAAAATTTATTTCATTAAAAAAAAGTGTCTTTAACAATGTTTTAATTTGTGTACATTTAGTAATAAAATGAAGTGACAGGTAAAGCCATAATACTAAATAAGGAATCAAGGGCTGCTCTCTAAAAAGTAAATATATCACTACGACAAAAGAGTTCATATATGATATATTATATATAATATATATATATATATATATATATATATATATATATATATATATATATATATTATAATATATATTATAATATATATATATAATAATATAATATATATAATATATATATATATATAATATGTAAATATATATATATGTATATAATATATATATATATATATATATATAATATTAATAATATATATAATATATATAAATACAACTTATTCTTCTATAAAATCAAATTATTTCTAAAAATTTCTTTCGAAAAATTTATTTAATTGAATTAATTAAATGTATTCCTTTTTTATAATTTAAATTATTAATTAATTCAAAATTATATTTAATTTTCATCCTAAGTTTTAAGACTTTCAGTGTTTTTGACTTACATTTCTAATTTTAGCCCCGGCCCCGGCCCCGGCCCCGGCCCCGGCCCCGGCCCCGGCCCCGCCCCCGCCCCCGCCCCCGCCCCCGCCCCCGGCCGGCCCCGCCCCGCCCCGCCCCGGCCCCGGCCCCCGGCCCCGGCCCCGGCCCCGGCCCCGGCCCCGCCCCCGGCCCCGGCCCCGGCTAAATTAGAGCAACCCCGGCCCCGGCCCCAGCCCCGGCAAAATTCCCGCCCCGGTCGGTCCCTACTCTTCACCCTCTAAATATGCTTTTAACTCTTTTTTTCTCAATATTAGGATACCTTAAAGCAAACCTAGTGAAACCCCCAAAACTATTTGGCTCCCTCAGATTGAAGTAATACTTATCAACCTACCTCCTTCGGCCTCCAATGTTGTCTACTGACACCGTGTAAGCGTTTATATTATATATATTATATATATATATTATATATATAATATATATATATATATATATATATATATAATATAATATTATATATATATATAAATATATATAATATATATATTATATATATATACTTATATATATATACAATATATATATATATATATATATATATATATATATATAAGTATATATATAAAATATATATATATATATATATATATATATATATATATATTATATATATATATTATATACCAACGTATATATATATATATATATATATATATATATATATATATATTTATCACAAAAATGTGATATTAGGTCCCAAGGGATAAAGAAAAAGAAAAAGATTTAAAATAACATTTATTTATACACAAACATTACAGCTAAATAAATATATATATATATATATATGATAATGCATAATCCAATTAGGTTTATTATAAGGTGTTTTTCTTATTCGTCCTCTGGTAACACGTTTAAATTTATCTGATGCGTAAGAAGTGCCTGATGGACTTGAATCAGGTCTAGGTGTCATGGGGATATTATCTAAGTCTGCTAATCGCCTTGTATTTAAGATTAAAGTTCTGGGGAAATTAATAGTCTGAAGTTCTTGTTTGATTCATTCCAACCTTTTACAGGGCCTTTCTTCCAGTTACGTGAGAGATCAGCTATCAAATCCACAATATTTGATCCTTTAACTATTTCATCATCAATTACGATCTGCCCTGCTTCATTCAAAGTTAATTGGTCTTTTAAAATATTATATAAAGCTATTCCTGATTTACGCACTCTAATAGGTAAGCTCTCCTCTAGGATATTTTTAAATTTATCTTCATTTTTCACTTCAAGTTTTACTTCATTAGGAATATCTACATTATCGGTTAGCGGGATACGTAGGGATGGATGTAGGTGCAAGTCTTTAAGATCTATCAATTTTTGTATGGCATCTTGGTATAAGATGCGTTTCTCATGAATGTTAATGTCTGAATTTAATATTCTGTACACTTCTTTCTCGTATTTGGTTATCTGTTCAACTTTAGGATCATATAAGCTATGAGGTAGAGGCTGCTGAAAAGATAATGAATCGTTCACAATATAAGGATTCTGTTGGTGCAGCTGTTGTTGCTGATGTGAAAGAGGTTGTAATGTCAATGTATTGGGCTGTAATATCTGCGTGTATGGGGGTTGTGAATGATGAAACTGTGATTGTGGATTTTGCGCAGTGTGCGGCAATAACTGGCCATATTGAGGTTGTGAATGCTGAATCTGAGGAACTGAATTCAGTACCGATGCTGTATTATTATACTTCATTTTCTCATACTCATTATATGGAAGTACAGCAACCTTCTTCATTATGGGGACAACCACTTAGTTATCAATGGAGCTATAACGGAGAAGAGTAATGGTAGGAATACCCCTCCTCCTCGCTGTAGTAACTTCTTTTTATTTTTTAGATTTTTAATGTTGAGGGAGAGTTTTTTAATGATGTTTCTATAACGGCGTAGCTTTACCTTCTGAGGTCTGTTTAAAGGAACATTTCCTTTTATAAGATTTAAACAGACTTCACATACACACTGGATGAATTTCTCATCCTCACTAATTAGTTTACGTTTTTCAGAAGTTTCAGCTTTTTTAAAATTTTTTTTTATAAGAGGTAAATACTTTGCACTAGAGCACTCCTTATTCAGGTATGTAATTACAGTTTCTATCTCATAAGTATATGTCTGTGGGGAGAACACTCTTGTACGTGTTTTTTTGGGTGAAGTTCAACACATCAAATAACCGTGAGGGATCGAAGTAACCTCTTTATATACTTTTAAGAACTCTTTCCTTTGAATGGGAAACATTTGAGTTGCCAATACATTAATTTGACTCATGTGTCTCTTCTCTGTCCAAACAACAGTAAATACTGTGTGTTTAAAGAAACACTTCGCATAATTGCTGTGCTTTGATGAAAAATAGTCTGGGTTAGAAAAACACCCGAGATATTTACGATGGTGAGAATAAAACTGTGAACGCTTCGCTATTTCCAAATTCAATTTGTGCATTAAATCATCTAATACAATAATTTTATGTCCATGTATATTATCCAATGATCTAATATCGCATACCCCTTCATGAAATTGAATCACATCTTTATATTCTTTAAATTTTTCCTGATAAACATTATAACACCATATTATTTTTACAGGGGTTTGTTCAAAAATCTCCATTTCCTTTAAAATATTTAATAATAGAAAGGTTTTACCACATCCTGTAGGCCCAGCTACAAGACATGTAGCTGGACTTCGGAACGTAAATTTCTCCACATCCATACTCGTTAAGTGAATAATGAATAATGAGATAATTAAAGCTGTAAAAGCAGTAAAGTACATGTTTTTAATAAAATTTTCGTACAATTTTAATAAAATAAAATGTTTATATAACAGAAACTCTGTGGGTTGTTTTTTTTTCTTACATTACAATTTTAAAAATAAAAAAGTATTAAAACAAAAATAAAAATAAAAATAATAAAAAAAAAATAATAAATAAAAAGTATTAAAACAAAATAAAAAATATAAAAAAAAACATAATGTTAATAAATATATGAGTTAAAGCAGTAAAGCAGCAGTGAAGTTAAAAGCTCAGTAAAGCAGAGAGTTAAGCAGTAAAGCAGAGAGTAAAAGCAGTAAAGCAGAATTAAGCAGTAAAAGCCAGAGAGTTAAAGCAGTAAAGCAGTTAGTTAAAAGCAGTAAAGCAGTAAAAAAAAAGCATACTAATCCCTTAGGTAAAACCTCTATTGATTTACTGATTTACTGCTTTAAGGTATTATGTTTTAATAAATATATGAGTTAAAGCTAAAGCAGATAAGTTAAAGCAGTGAAAGCAGGGAGTTAAAGCAGTAAAACATGAGTTAAAGCAGTAAAAGCAGTAAAACAAAAGCATACTAAACCCCTAGGGTGTTAGGTAACACCTCTATGGATTTACTGATTTTACTTGCTTTAAGGTGTTTGTAATGTATATGAGTTTTAAACAGTAAGCAGACGAGTTAAAGCCAGTAAAAGCAGTGTGAGTTAAAGCAGTAAAAGCAGTAAAACAAAAAGCATACTAAATCCCTTAGGTGTTAGGTAACACCTTTATTGATTTACCTGATTTACTGCGTTAAGGTATGTAAAGTATATGTTTTTAATAAAATTTCGTACAATTGTAGTATAAAAATGAATTGACTCATAGGTATATTTTGAAAAGAATTCTGGGAATAGTTTACAATTGATATCATATTTTTTACGCTCTTTTCGCTGGTAATATTTAAGCGTCTGCGGACGCACGCAGGCGGCGGTCTTACGCGGGAATATTGCGCCTTGCGGGCCGCAACGCGGCGGTTTCGCTTAACGGGGCTCACCTGTGACGTGGACTCGAAACGTTTGCGTCCTGTCTCAAAATGTGTAGCTCTTTAAGATATATATTATATATATATATTCTACGTGTTATAAGTGTTATAAAAATACTAACTCATAGTAGGAAGCATCTAGCAGATTGTAATATACACCAATCGATTCCTCATACACCTTATTACCTAGGGTAGACACCATATTACGGCTATTCTAGGCTCAGGGGAGGCTAGAAAAGGCGTGAAAAAAGTGGCACTCAGTTGGCACTATGGGGCACTCACTTGGCACTATGTGGCACCACTTGACACTCATTGGCACTCATTGGCACTCATTGGGCACTCACTTGGCACTCACCTGGCAATCACCTGGGCACTCACCTGCACTCATAGAATACTCATAGAACACTAATAGTAGAACATCACTAGATACTCCTTACGGTGATTGGAGACCACCAAAATGCATGTACATCAATAATAGGCACCATCAAAGATAAAACCCTAAAGATACGTCATCAAAGATGAGTTCATCAGTAATGCCGAGCATAAAAATTGAGCATGGAAGACCCAAGGTTGGTAGGTGTTTGTACGTGTGCTGTAATAAGTTGTAAATGTAAAGTGTCTATGTGTAAATTGTAAAGTGTCTATAGTGAATGGGTTGTATTAGTGATCATTAGTGAATGTGTGTATAAGTTTCTGAAAGTAAATCTGTGTGAGTGTGAGTAAATCTGCGTGTGTAAGTTAAATCTGTTGTGTGAGTGTAAGAAATCTGTGTGTGTGTGTTGTTGGATGTGTGTGTGTGTGTGTGTGTTCAAGTTAGGGATAGATCCATACATACGTTCAAGTTAGGAACGATATGGGACGGGTGGGCCACGAGTGGGCAAAAAAATTAGCGTGGGCCAAAATTGACCATGGTATCTGGGAAGGTCAAGGGCGAAAATATCATGGTCAAACAAGGTATAAAGACATCAAAAAAGGGGCTAAGCCCCTAAAAGGGACAAAAATTTACCGTGGGTCAAAAATTGAACCCATGGCATCTGGCAGCATTGGAGAAAAAGGTCAAGGACAAAAAAAGGTAAAGACATCAAAAATGGGCTAAGCCCCTAATAGGGATGGCAAAAATTAGGGTGGGCCAAAAATTGACCCATGAAAGACCAAAGGTTGCGTGTCGAGAAATGTAGGTGGGGACATGTACAACGGTGCTGACGCAACCCGTTGGGCGCAACCCTTTCTTCGAAGGAGTTGCAAAAATTTAGGGTTGCCGAAAAAATTAAAGGGTTGCCAAAAATTAGGGTTGCCTAAAATTAGGGTGGGGCACAAAATTGCCCCATGGAAGACCAAAGGGTTGGCCGGAAAAAAGGTCTAGGCCAAAAAAGGTCTACGCCAAAAAGGTCTTAGCCCAAAAAGGTAAGGCCAAAAGGTCAAGAACAGGTAAAATTTGGGCTCAAAAAAAGGGTCAAGGCCAAAAAGGTCAAAAAGGTCGCGGTCAAGGGCGGTGTCGAAACCCCTCTCCCACTACTAGCGGGGGTTCCGGAGACCCTCCCCGGGAGGGGGAAAATAGTCCTTCCCCTGCGTTCCCCCGGAAGGCCGAGAGTCCCCGACTCCTGCCATCTTTGCGGTATACCCTTGGGTATTCCTTAGTTTGAAAAACACCCCAAAAAAAATAAAAACAAAAATTACTAAAAAATTACTTTTTTAAAAAATTATTTTAAAATATTTCGAACTTTTGAATCATGTTCATTACCACTTAAATTCATTGTTAGTATCATATAATAGAAATATATTTAAAAAATAAATAAATAAAACTGACGGAGAAGTACGTAAAACGTAAAAGGTCCTTTATATTTTTGAATCATGTCCGTTACAACTGAAATTGATGTTAGGATCATATACTAGAAATGTATTAAAAAAAAAAAAAATCAAAAATTACGAAATGTAAAACAGAAAAAGTCCTATATATTATACAAATAGAAGATTGCAAGTTAAGAAATATTTTTAAATGTAATATATATATATATATATATATATATATATATATATTATATATATATATATATATATATATAATATATATATATATATATTATATATATATATATATATATATATATATATATATATATATATATAATTAATATATATATATATATACAACAAAGTTTTATTGAAATTAAATAAATAATGCATTTTAATACTCCACA